>VYZT01053876.1:10110-22183 GCA_013400735.1 Pomatostomus ruficeps
AGAGCCATCAGAGATTGGCTCTGCTGGAAATGGTGAAGAATTCCAGAAACTTCTCACCGGAGCCATCTTTATGCCCCCCTCCCCACTACTAAAACCACAACACTCACATAAAGCCATTTTCTCTCAGAATCGAGTCTAAAAAGCTGTAAGACTTGCTAGTGCCATCAACAACAAAACAAACAAAAAAAAAATAGAGTGAGAAGTGGTATTGAGGGCTTATGAATTCCAGCAGATTTTCAAAACTGAGTTTCTCTAAGCAAGTTTAACTTCCCATAATTGATTTTCCATAGTTATGTCAAAATATCTTCTTTTTCTTTTTATGTCTGTCCCTCTATGCCTCTGTGTTTATCCATATACCTAAGATGAGTATCTAAAGGACTGAGTAAAATTCTGCTTTTTTATTAACTTTAGTGCCAAAATACATGAGGGTTTTTGTAGTTTACCTGACTGTCAGAAAAACTCTTGTCTTCCACCCACCAACCAGAACAGGTTTGTTTGTCTAGTTTGCTTCGTCTACAAAATTAAGCTAATTTCTCCTTGATGTTTTCCCCAAAATCGGGACATGTATCACTTGGGATTCAGTCCCAGCAGGAACACATTACCATTGGTCCTGAATTGTTCTTGAAGCCAACTAAGTATAAGGTAGCAATTGCTATAGTTGTCCTAGATCAACTTTTAAAATCCTTTTCTTCTTAATTAAGCAGTTTAAAAACAGAAAGAAGGAATATGTCATAGAAATGTACTCCAGCTTGATTCCTGCCAGTGAGATTTGCTTTCAGACTACATGCAATCAGTTTGAGTCAGCCTGAATCTTATGAGCATATAGGATCAAAAGGGATTTCTCTGTATTAAATTGATAGTATGAAAGTTATTATCAAGAGTTGAAACCGAACTCAAACTTTCTGGCCACCCACGAGATGAAGTTAGAAAATAAGAAACAATAAAACCCAAGTAAATCAACCATGTTCTCATTAAAGTCAATGGACATTTTGTCATTGGCCTTGATAGGAATGGGATCTGTCCCAAATTCTTCACTTCTCACACTAGAAAAAGGAAACTGAAATTCATGTTGACCTTTTCCCACTCCTAATCTCATTTCCTCGTTTTCCTCTCTCTCCCTCAAACCTAATTCTCCAGGGACCTTCTGAACAAAGTAGCAAGTATGAGTGGAGGGCTACAGAAAGGGTGTGATAAGGCACATGCAAGGCCACTTAGGTTTTGCTGGCTATTTGCTGCATCAATATGCTGTGCTTACAGCTTACAAAACTTTGCTTTACTTTTGTCTAGACTGTGTCTGATATAGATCCACGTATTTTACAAAAAATATCATCCTCCGACTGGCTGCTGGAGTAGGTAATTTTCACCTCAGGGGTAAAAATGGGAAGATATTTTAATATCACTGAAAGCACTGGGGGGCAGTGTGATATAGAGAAGCATAACATTGGCACAGCTGCCCTGCCATCTGCCTGGGGTGTCACTTCCAGGAGGGACTCATGACTTTATCTGGCAGCTCTGCTGTACCTCCTCAGGGGGCTGAGAGTATAAGCCTGTGCTCTGCCTCTTCTGGGGGGATGAGGCACTGTAAAGCAAACCAGGATGTAATGTTAGGAGAGTCTGACAGTCTAAAAGGTTTGGCTTACTATGAGTGTGCTTTGAATAGGTGGATGCTTGTTTCTCTGTAGGACCACATGAAGTGGGAGAACAAAAAGAGTTGTCTCTGTGCTTAGGTCTGTGACTGTGCCTGGAAAGAAAAACAAGTCTCGTCTATTATTTCAGAAGTATACTTCCTCCTGACAGCAGAGTATGAAGAGTGTTATAAAATGTTATTGTCCATTGCATGTTTTCTACTTGGGTTCTGTTTGTTTGTTTGCTTGTTTTCAGTGTATTATTTCTTTTCTTTCACAGTTTATTATTTCTTTTCTTTTCTTTCACAAAAGCAAGCAGGCAAATTAATCAAGTTTATAACATCAGCTAACCTGGAAAGCAAACAAAAGGGTTGCACACACAGGGGAAACAATATACAAACAAATCCTTTCCCAGAATGTGCTTATGTAAGTTATTGATTTTTCTTTTTAACATCAGAGGGTATTGCTATTCTTGTTGGCCTTTCAATTGAGAAAACTCTCTCCTGTAGGACTACACTGGAATTTCTAAATTATACAGAGAAACAATGGAAACCTGGTGGTTTTTTGAGCAACCAAAATGTCTAATGCTGAGGTTTCAATTCTGTAATTGGAAGTAATCACTCATAAGCATGATCTTTACAAACAACTTTTATTGGAAAAAGAGTACTCTAAAGGGATTACAGTATTATAGGCCTAGCAAAAAATTCCCGCATTGATTTTCTGCTTCAAGAGCAGGGGAGTTGTTACTGCCTTAATAACGGAATGAAGGCTACCTAGAAATGGTGTTGAAGGGTAACTTCACTCAGGTATATTAGAAGAAATTCTCACCTTGGGGCTGTCTACATGACATAATGTATTATGCAAGGTATGAGTTACCTTGAGTATGAAAGGCAGTGCAGTTATAGTTTCAAAGAACTCTTTCATATGGTACGTTGTTTCTAGTCTTCAGCCAAAGGTCATATCTTCCGTCAGTCACTTTTTCTCCTACAGTGTATCCAAAATAATTCTGAAAGCAAGAGTTGTGATGGCCTCTGTGTCATGCCCAATAGCCCTGCTGTTGTTATAAAGTCCTTGACAGCATCCATAGCTACACCTATATTTTCCAAAAGACAGATAAACCTGGAAAGGGGAAGAAAGTGTTGAGAGCAAAGCTTTATTCAAAAAAGAACAATCATGGCTCCATATGGCTTTCCTGGGGTATGTAAGGCTTCCCTAACTAAGCCAGCAATGAAATGAAATTGAACATGTCTCTTCTTTCCATTTTTTTGCTTTGAGAGCTTCTATGCAAAATGAAAACAAAACAAAACCAAGAAGCCTAAGAAAATTGCCAATATTACTATGGCATTATCACTACCTTTGTGGTAAGCCTTTAACAAACATGTTCGGGATTGACTCATGCAAAACAGACATTTTGGAGGGTCTTGATTTTGTAGCCAGGCCATACTCCTACTTTGGATCTAATTTCCACACACAATTTTAATTGTCTTTTGCTATTTAAATGTCTTTTATATAACTGTTATAAGTATATAAAGATAGAATGTGTTGTCATATCCATGATGCATGTGCCAGAAAACAGGCTTAATATGGAAATGTACAGGGGGTTAAACAAGGATACTGTCATCCTCTGTCTTTTATGGAGGAAACACCTGAAAGCAGGACCTGTGATGAAGACTGGCACTGCCAGAAATACAGCCCATATTCTGTAAGGTGCTGAGCAAGGTTAGAGGGAGGTTGTAGGCAGCAGAGACAGAAAGATATTCAGCAGTAGTGAGTTAGGGGGCTTTGGCATTGTCAATATTATTTGCCGACCTCATATGTCTGAATAATACCCAGGAACCCACCAAATGAGAAAAGAGCTACAGCAAACACTAATTAAATGTGTGTTCTCTCTCTCTTTCAGACTAATTAGCACACATAGAGGTTAAGCTCTAAAGAATAACGTGTTCAGCTTTGACAGTGCAAGAAAAGAATTTAATGAAAAAATTCAAATTCACTCTCATTGGAAAGTGTATTTGCTTCTACTCACTGTGGGTTGATGATTTAGCTTTCGTTCCTTTTCAACCCAATAAAATCTGAAAGTAAAACTCATAGTCACAGGTTTCCTTTAGTTTCCCTAAGAAATGCAAGGGAATATGCAAAATATGTGTGCCACTTTACCAAGCTCACTTGAAAGAAGGTCATTCAGATAGTCTGAGAAAGTAACGCTTACTGCCTCTAAATTGCATAGAAAATAAGCTTTTTTTTAGAGAATAGACCAGGGCCTAGGATTCAGACAATGTGACTAGTATTCAGGGGGCAACATTAAAGTGAGATCTTGAGGCACTTCAGTTCTCCAGCTCTCAATTTCATTTTCTAAAGCCACTTCAGATGAGTGCAATGTGACAATTAGAAGTGGTTGTTGTTATTCTATGTTATTTTCCAAGATTCAAGATAGGGAGCAAGTTCTAATCCTATCTGTAGGATTTTTTAAGATTGAACTTCCATAGCCTCTGCATGCACATTTTTATAATCTGTTTTGATAGACTTCAAATAATCTCATTATCTTTCATATCATATACCCACAAGTAATTTATTACTTCCCCACCCTCAATCTTTGCCATTTTTATGTCTTTACATCTATCAGCTTCCTTCTCTAAACATAAACCAAGGTCGGCATCCTTGCATATTTTTATTTGCATTCAACTATGATACAGTATACACAGTAAAAAGTGGTATGTTTTCCAAGAGGATTCCTTTAGGATACTATAAACCACATATTTTAAAAAAGTTTTTAGAGATACTAAATGCCAGTAATGTCCATTATTTGCTCTGAGAACACACATATAGTTATTGAAGTTAACCAAGACCTGTTGAAGAACCTTTTGTTAAAGTCGCCAACAGCAGGCAAAGTGTAGGACTCCGTGAAGTGCTAGCAGCTAGTTTATGTAGCAGAATGCAGCTAAGTGGATGGCCTAATCAAACAGATTTTAAAATCCCAACACAAGGTCCACATGCAATCAGAATTGTTCCATACACGTTTCTTTAAGGGGTCGGTCTTGAAGGACATTTATTTTTGCTGGGACTTAAAATTACATGAAGAAAAACAAAAGGAATCTGATCTTCCTCTGCTTCTTCATTGGGATTTTAAGATATATGTCCTGTATCTTCAGATCAGCACTAACTATTTCATGTTGAACTGTACCAAAATGTATCACCTTCAGCCCTATTCCCTTTTCCTAATAATGTTGTGACAGTCAAGAAAGCATTTTGAAAGTGTATAGGTAATGCAAGAACATGTTCCAATGAGCCTGTGCTTTTGAGATTTACAGAGTTCATTTCTCACAGAGTACTTCAGCTCCAGCACTGGGGTCTGGACATTTATGCACGGTGTTTCCTGTCCCAGTCTGAGCAGACTGACAGTTCATACCATCACACCACACTATGAGAGGTACACCTAGTCAAAAATTAGGAGTCAGGACCCCACTCATTTTCTTCCCTTATGGTCTGCCTTTTCACATTTTCACTGTTACTCTGCCTGGGCTCTTGCCTACCCCATTTTCTGATTTTCAGGTCCACTGACTCTACTGTTGTAACTGCTGATCTAAGCCATTTGTCGTCGCTTTACCCAACAGGACCAAGTCAGTCAGATGTCACAAATGTCTTCTGGCAGAATTTATGACTCCAGAGCAGGTAAGGTGTCTAAGAGTAGATTGAATCCATCTAGCTGTCCAAATCCACTCTCACTATTCCCTTTCAACCAAGGGGATAGGAGCTGGCTGTTGGGTTGGGAGGCACCTTTCAGTATCTTCGACACACTTTGTGTTTGTGAACAGCTTAGAGACCATAGGCGACAGTAATCCGGAGTGAGATGAAAACTCTACCTAGCAGTCATGCTTGAGAGGATGATCAATTGTGGCTATATCTAAAACTTATTCCTCCAACTAGAAACTTCAAATAAAAGGTTTGGGCATAAGAATGACAGTGAAATTAGACATGGTTGTCCCAGATGGATCACAGTTGTTCTATTCCGAGAATGTCTTTGCAGAAATATGTTACTGGTTTCTGCATAGCTAGTGAGAGCAGATTAAGTTCTCCCTTTTTGTATCCAAGAGATATAACTGGAGATAGAACTGGATATTCTCCAAAACCATCCTTATTTCTCATCACAGCAAATGAGTGGATATGAAAGAGACAAACAGCATTCATTGAAAACGCATATTATAAATGACAATAGTATTGTACACTGCTTTCTAAGATACAAAATTGATCACAAATTTCATTTGAAGGTACCCATTGACATGGAGAAGTTCACTGCAGATTATATTAATAATTAGGCATGACATCATTACTTAGAAGGACATGTGCTACACAGTCAGATTATATAAACCTCACTGGAAGGCTAAAGAGATCTATTAGGAAGTTGCCTTATGTATGCTACGTCCAGCAGAGCTGACAGAGGAACCTGCAACTCTTGCTTTGGCTCCTTGGAGCTTCATCTATTGGCAGAAATGTCTTTCCTTGTTAATCAAACTTGAATTACAGCTACTGGCAAAGACAACTTTGTTCCAGCAGACGCTAGTAAACACACATACCACTAGACACAATGTCATAGGCACAAATGATGAAGAAGAGAATGGAGAAGATGCTCTGATAGGAAGCCACAATTTTGTTAGTTGGATTCTATTGTTATGAAAGCAAGTAACTCAATGAAATTCTTGGAAAGGGATTTGGTTACTAGTATGCTTTTAACACCAGAGTACAGTTTTTAAAACCTCCAAGGAATGCTAAAAAGGTGTATTTTCCATTGCTTATTGGTAAAGATTGTTTCATGTTGGCCACTAAATGTCATAATTTTTCAGCATTAGAATGTTTTTCCTAATCTAATTTGATCTTTATCTTACTTATTTCCCTTTTGATATCCTCTCTGACTTCCTTCTTATGTTCTTCTCTCTCTTAGAGGAAGTGAAACAGTTACAGGGTTCAGCCTCCTAACAAGCATCCAGAGAGAAGAGAAGCTGTAAAACAAAATTACTATTTTGGCAGCCAGGGCAGCCATATTTCTAGATATGTATTATCTAAACATATTTGCTGGGATTCTGAATTAAATGGTACAGTAAAATAAATCATCAGAATAAAGATCCCAAGCATCCCACATTGTTACCCCCTTACCCTTGCCCATTGGAGGCTGGGCACCAAAACTTCCCCCAAAAGGGAACTGCTGTTCCCTTTTCTCCATTAAATCTGAACATGAAGCACTGCACTTGGTGTCAAAATGAACCCACAATGGATTTGTCTTTGTTGACCAGTTGCACTGTGTGCATAGAGACCACAGCACCACATCACAGTATTACTGAGTTTGACCCTGCTTGTGCAGGATTGCAAAAGGTGTTTCATGATGGACATTTTCCCATAGCAGTGGGTGAATTGGCCGGGAAATCTCTCTGAAGAGCTCACCAAAGTTATTGAGACAACCACAGCAATAAGTCTAGCTTCAGATTGTACTTTTTTGAGAAATATTGCAATGAACCTCTAGGTTTCGCAAGGGTCAAATATTAGTGAATAACTCACAAACCAGTTTGGTGTTCCTGTTTCCTCATGAAACTAAAAAATCACAAACACCAAAATATGTACATTTTTCTCTGTGCTCCATATGTTTCTGTATGTGATAGTGGAGATTCGTACTTTAAACTCTTGGTCCTACATGAACAAGTTAGATAAGCATTAATATGAGTCTTTTGCATATGAACTATTTTCATTCAAATGTATCTATCAGTACAGGACAAGATAAAATATTTTGGTAATTATGGCCAGAGATCCAAGTAAGGATCTGGAAATCTATTGACAGTGGAAAGAAAGCACTTAGCAAAACAATCTCTCTGTTGGAATATACATTCTTAAATATCTGATTTCTTCCTTGTGAAATGTTAATAGTAATTTTGCATGGGAAAAAAAAAAGAGAAGAAGAATTGCTTCCTATATACAATTAATTTTAAAAGTATTTCAACTGAAATGGAAATAAATCATTTTGATTGAGCCCAAAGCAACTTACAACAGTTTGGAGGTTTATTCTCTGATTGTCTTTACTGTGCAGGGCACTATGATAACCATTTAACTACATAGTTATCTTACTATGCCATATTCTTCTGCCCATTATTTGGGTTTTGGGCTTTTAAGTGACCTCAAAATGCCATATGGATGCTTTGAAAGAACATGGTGTATATATTTACATTAGGAAGAACAAAGGTAACATTCCATGGATAACCATGGAGAGATGTTATTGTTTGCAAAACATTTCCATTTCTTAAAAACAATTCCTTGGGTGCTTCAGTAGCAAAGGAAGGCTCACCTACATATGCTGTGCACTTGATGCATTCTGGGTTCAGTAATTCAATGAACTTTAAGAAGAGCAATCAGAGTGGTAAAGCAGCAATTCATAAGCAATTGCCTTTTAAGCAAGAGGCATAAAATTTTTAATTAGGCAATTCAGGCATTGTTTAAACTGAATCTGCAATTAGGTAACCTTCACTTACTTAATAAATCATCATTAATTTTAATGAGGAATATTTGTTATTTTTGTCACTAGAAAAAAATAATGAAATTCTGATTCAAAATTCACATCTATCTTGATTCAGTGTGTTGCAACATTGTTTCAGTGAAAATATCTCTTTCTCCTGACATCCCATTAAAGAAATGACCCTCTCTGCAAAACCATGATTCATATATGTAGAATAATAATGCCATGTTTTATAATTCACTCTTAAACTATCAAGGATGCTGCTATGGTATCCGGTTTTAACAGAATAGTAAAAAGTTTACATTGAATTTGATTGCATAAGTTAAAAGAATTCTTGTAGTATTTTAATTGAGTTATTAATAAGTTTTCCTCACATTTACTTTACTGATATTGAAAGATATTTATAAATATTTCATAATTTCAAAATAATTCTTTATGAAGGTTACTTCTGCAAGTTCTTCTTTTAATGAGCCATCATCCTTAGTATATATTTCAGTATCCAGGTTGAATAAACCAATCACTTCCCAAAATCTGTCTGATTCTGTTGCAGCAAGTAAATAATTTAATTACACAAATAATATTAATTTTAAAAGGTAAAAGTAGAAAAAACCTGAGTCTGACAAAGCTTGAAAATTACTAAAAATCTCAGCCTTGTATTACCAATAAACTTAACCACAGAAATCATGCTGTGTTCTACAATTTCCAAAGTAACCACAACAAAGATATAGAAATAATAAATGTATTTATGTTCCAGGCTATAGGTATAGGAAGGGGACTGCATTTTAAAACTTATAAAACTTATTTTAACATTATTTATGACAACTGAAAGGCAAAAGGGTCAACTGTTAGCTTCTGATATCTGCAACCTTTAGTTGTTATTAAATCTGTATCTAACACTTTGGTGCTTGATTAATCAGCATTTTAATACACATTAAGTATAATACACATCATGGAAAAAAAGCACTTCTCTACGAAAGACTTTGACTTTTAATAAATCATCAATTTAATATGATGAGAGTGGGAGGGGGAGTGGTAATAGTTTCAAAGGGTTTGATCAAAATAGTCTAAGTAAACCTTAGACTTCTGCTTGAAATTTTTGTTAGAGTGGTTTGTAACTGGCTGTCTTGCTCTGGGATGTTGTTAACTGCATCTCTCAGAAGGTTTTAAGCTTAATGATTTGAAACTGCCCCTCTTTAACACAGTAGGAAAGACATGTAAATCGTTGTTAGAGATAATAATTTAGATAATTACAGAAGTTTTCAAATTTGCTCTTTAATTTGACAGGCAATTTAGAGGACAAAGAAAATGCGTCACTTGTGAACCCTATCAAGCAAATGCTTTTTTCTCGCTGCTTCACTACTCTCTGCTCTGCTAATTCAACTGCAGAATGAGAATAGAAACACCTTTGCAATATCAAATTTACTGGCAAGATGTAGCAGTTCTTTTTCTCAGTGGTCTTTCCAGCTTTGTGTAGAAATGCAAGACTCTCAGAAAAAGCAATATTATCCTACAATAAGCATTTCAATGATAGGGTTTTTTGCCTCCATCATCAATAGAATTGATTATTCAAAGTTTACCACATGAAGATGTAGAAAATTCATGAAATAATTCAATATCTGATTAATAGAAATATATTAAGACTTTTATTTAAGATCTATATCTTCACAGTTTTGTTTGGAAGAGAATAGTAGATTTTCTACAATTGCTAAAAAGAGGAAAACTCATTTACTGTAGACCATTAGCTATATACTTAATTAAAATTTAAGAATCACAGCTGTAGATTTGCTACAGCTTATGGAGCTTCATCTCAGCCATCAATTCCTAACTGGTTCCTGATAGACTGTAAATTTATCATTTCCTGTTTATTAGGAGCTGCCCTCAATATATCTGACTAAAGGACAAAAAAGATGATTGACTATAGACACACCAATATTTAATGTTAGGTTGATTGACATTTCATTGTCTGTAAACACTGGGACTGGCATTAATAAGCGAGCCACAGAAAGTTATCTGGTTTTTGCTGGTTACCAGGTGAGTAAATGTGCTAATAAGTCTTCCTGGGTCATAGAAAAGGAAGCCTGCTTTATTGATTTTTATACAAAGATTAATTTATAATGTTTCAGACAACAGGCATAACCTTTAAGTAAGACACAGGTATAGTAGCAGGACTATAACAGTGCTCTAATTGCCACAGGCCAGCACCCTTGGATATAAGTTTTTTTCCACAGAGTAATAGAAAAGGTCCTTTTCTAAGCATCCAACGAGTAAGAAAGATCACACATATAAGGTGGGCTTTACAGCATGTGCTGTCAATGTCTGTAAACAAGTGAGATGGGACTGCTTTCTCTCACAGCCAAAGCAATCTAAGAGAGTGTCAGGAGTTGAAAGCCTTGAGAAATGCAGATTGTGAAACATATCAGGCTGTTTCTATGTGCTGTAAGTGTATTTCACCTGACAAAGAGGAAAATCATGTTGGCAAGTCCATTTGGGAGAGAAGAAAAATCTGTTCCACAGGAAAGAAGAGTCATAGAACCCTACCCTCTAGAGGGAATATGCCCGCCAGCCTCAGAGACATGTGCCTGTCTGGCCACTCTGCAGAGGCAGCAAATAACCATTTTCAACTCTAAAGGAAAATTTAAAACAAAGCCTGTATTTGAATTGCTGATAGATTCATGCACTACAGAAATAAAGTATTTGCACCAGACAGTAGGCTAGGAATTTCACACTCTGCCGCTGACTTTTAGTAAGAGACATTTCTGTTCCCTTCTACTTGAGAATATACCCTGCAGACGTGAGGTCCACCTGCCTACCTGTGGAAAGCCATCCTTCACAGGTCTGCCAGAGCTCTCTCAGCCACATAAACTCATTTCTCTGATTAATTTGGTCCTAATATCCAGAGTTACAGTTCCTGTCCTTTCTCCATGCATAAGTAGCTCACATCCCAGATGAATCCCAGGAATTATATTGTAACACACACAGTAACTGTCCCAAACTTTTAGGCCTCAATTCATGCATGACTCCTAGAGCTCTCATTGTGCCTCACAAACTGTCACAGCTCAAGTTGCCTAATTCCCACATAAGCAATTTGAAGGCAATGTAGACCACTTTACCATGAAGATGTAAAAAAAAGCTCCCTTTTTTTTATTTTTTTTTTTTTTACTTATAATAGGAAACTGCTGTGTACAGGATGCAAGCCTGTGATACCCTTAGGTGTTCTTTTGGAAATTGTATTTACTTTTACACGTACAAAACTGTGAAGAGAGATCAGATCTCATTCAATCTCACTGGAGAGCTGGGTAGCTCCCAACAATATAATAAACAAAATAAATAAGCATTTATTTTAACTGATGGTTGTAGAAAAACACGAGATTGAGATTTGACCATCAACTCTGCACGGATCATAATGATACAAATACTTTAACACTAAATGCAACAGCTCAGTCCATTACTTACTTATCCTTTATATGCATCCAGCCACAAATGTTGATACACATTCATAGTTGTCTTTTGGCAACAATAAACAAAACGTCCATATCCATGCAATGAGGGGACAGTTCCAATAGGAATAACAAAAAGACATTTCTTTTCCAGGATAAACATAAATGGTTTTGCTGGGCTGCAGCAGCATAGTCTCTAAGGCACTCTATGCTTTCACCTAATCTACATAGCCAGACGCTAATTTCATTCACTGTGACTTGCAGGAAGAAACAACATTGAGTGTCACTTAACAGTAATGGATATTTGAAACTACTTAAGTCTTTAATGTTTTTTTCTTCTCACATGTACAAAATTAATCTCCATTTATTTTCATGGGAAGGCAGTGCTGTATAAGCCAGGTTTTGAGAAATGCTACCAGGATGCAACAAGCTGAAATGAAAAAGAGAATGCTGTATATAGGGTGGAAGTAACAATACTAATACTATTATTAATAATGTTGCTGTTGTTGTTATTATTA
>VYZT01053886.1:257-36588 GCA_013400735.1 Pomatostomus ruficeps
AGGTAAGACTGGTGTTAGAGCTATTACATTCTTTAGATCTATTTCTTTCTTTCCTCTGTTCTTTATTTTCTGCCCAAAGTTTGCTGCCCCATCCAAAAAGCCTTTAGCTGATACTTTCTGAATGCATTTGCACTCAGTTCAAAGGGTTTTGTATTTCTCTGGCAATGGTGCCTAAAATAAAGAGATCCAACGCACCTTGTGATTGAGCACACTGCCAGCATAACAGATGGATGTGGTTGTTGGCAGCCAAGAAGCCTTATGAAATATCAGTGTCAAATGGTTAGAGACAGCATTTTTATATCAAAAATATGTGTTAGATGCTCTGGGTTTGATGACATGGTGGATCATAGTCTAATCGGGTTGACTGAGTTGTTTTAAATTTTAAACTAAAATTCTTCAGTGTACAGTTTGTTAGTGGCATAACCTTCAGCTGTTATATTTCTGGACCAATACCTGTGCTGGCTCCTTAGACCACATTGTGTGTGACGTGATATGGTATCAGTCTCATGTCATACATCCTGATCCTTTGCACACCTCTGGATCATGTGTAATTCATTACAGGCATTAATTTACTTTTCTCTTTTAATATCACATAGTGCTGTGTTTTCAAGTTGTATTCTTTTATTTTAGCTAATTTCATTATGCTGACGTAGGGTGACATTTTTGAGGTATAACTGACCTACTGCTCTTTTTCCCACCTTTTCTGTTCCACATGGAGAGAAAATATTTACAGGTAGAAAACAGGGACAGTTAGGTATTTAGGAGATTCCACTCTATGCTTGTCTGTATCCCTTAGTTCATAATTACCTTTGAAATGAACCAATTAAATAATGTTAAACCATACTGATTTTTATTAAGATTTTGTGACCCCAAATCAAGTAAGTGCTTTAAAACATTTACCCTAAATAATAAACAGTAGACTTCCTTTTTTGAAAATTATTTGGTTATCTAGTTGGGTATGAAATGCATACTCAAAATACTTGGGATCCTCTGGTTTGCTGTACTGCTCAGCATAATCCCACAAAACCAAGGTCCTGCCTTATTTGTTAAAATGTCAACACGGCTTTCTGTTAATTTGATTGTGAGAGAGCTTTCTGTGTCAGAAGGTGAGGGTACAAAGGTGTGTGGGAACGTGTGGTGTGTAATGTATCCTCACAGTGTTCATATCCAGAGAAATGAATGAGAGAATGCTTTTATGAAGAAATAGAAACAAGGTGTTCTGAAAAGAAGATTCACAGCTTATAAAATCACTGTAATGTGATAAATTAGCACATTAAATCCAATCCCATTAATCACTTTTGAGCTAAACACAGATAGTTCTACTTCATATTTAAAATTAATGTCTGAGGATATTTTTTAAAATCTGTGATAGTTTAAATTCAGAAACTATCAGTATTATTTTCTGAAACCCAAAGCAGTATTAAAGAGATAGGCAAGCCAGTAGATAGCAGATTGAATTCATTCAAAGCAGGCAGTTTCATATTCTTATCAGAAATGTGCTGAAATGACAATAGAGAATGTCATGAGGAATTTAATGGAATTTCCTTCATCTTAAGGTTCAAGAAGGCTTCTGAGTTTGCATTTATTCTGGTTCTCAAGCCATCTTAGGATGCCTGGAGATGAGAAATCACAAACCCTTAAGATGATATGAATATAAAGTACAAAGAGAGATAGAATAATTTAGAATGCAGTGTTGATGTTTCTGATTTTTAAACACCATCATGTCAAACCCCCTTTTTTCCCCATCATATTAAAAAGAAAAGACATTTATTACTCCACAAGACAGGTTTACTTTAATTCAGATTTCATGTTATGCTTTGCTTATTCTGCAGCTACCTAGATATTTCCATACCAAATATGATAATTAAATGATATACTGGATGTAAGTGTATACTCAGCATTTTAAAAAATAATGAATTTTATAGCCATCCAAAGTGGCAGGTTCTAAGATGACATAGTGGAAAAACTTTGGCAATGTTTACGTGGTCATACATATTTGTAAGATTCTTGCCAATTCTGTAAAGTAAGTCCAAATCTAGGATGTTTTTATATTAACTTGAACCATAAAACCCCCACATAATTTTGAGTCATGTGTTTGTTACTAGAGGCTCAGCCTGTGCCTCTTCTTCAAAGGGGAGTCACCCTCAGACTGAGAAAGTGGTGACAATACATGTGAGTGTACACATCTGCGCCGTAAGGAAACTGGGGAGCGGCATTACTGGGAAGAGAATCCATCCTGTGCATTCCAGGGCTGAGCCCCATTAATAAACATAGGCACTTGCACTGAGAGCTACAGTAAGGTGTTGGATAGTTCCAAAAGCCAGGCCAGCCTGGAACTGCAGACTTTAGGAGCAGTATGCCTGCTGATACAATTGTAAGACTCCTTCAGGAAGTCAAGGAAAGGCTTTCAGATTTGGTCCTTGGCAAATGCCTTCAAATGAGTTTTTGCAGCAAATCACCTCTGCTGCATTTCAGCTATCACTGTTCAGAGCTGGCCAATGTACACACTATTTTCAGATGTACTGTGACAGCATATGCTCCCTCTCTTCCTGAAATAATTTTATTTGATTTCAAGTAAAGCAGCAGAACAGAGTAGGTTGAAATGGTGTTCTTTGTGGAAGTGGCAGAGCGATATGTCAAGTGTTCTGCAGGATGCTATCTCTCAAATGAAAGTAAAAGAGAGTTTAATTTTTCCCATCTCCCATAATAAAACACATTTTGCTTAAGTTAGAAAATAATTTAGATTAATTTATGAATTTTCTACACTGCTTTTAAGGGTGGGTCAAAATGTGCTAATTCTAGTTGAAGATTGAGGCTGCATCAGCAGAGATTAAAATGGAGATGCATCTTTTAATTCATGGTACTGACAGATGAAGTGAAGTAAGGAAGTGCTGGTGTAAAGCAGTGCTGGGCAGTGCATGGGATAGGGATGTAATTCAGAGGGAGCCATAGATTCCAAAGGTGCTGCCAGGCTGAGCTAAGGACTCATGCTCACAGGTAGCCCCAGCACTTAGGTCAGTGACTTCAGTGGCTGGGTGACACACAGGAAAGGGAAGAAGAGATTCAGGCTACTGGTGCAGTTCCAAAAGTGCTGGTAAAAGCTAATTTTTCTTAGTAGAAGGAATGTTTGGAGTAGATTTAATGAATGTATGAACATTCTATCTATCTATCTATCTATCTACCTCAATCATAATATATGAATTGCAAATACAAATGAGCTAGAATAGGGTTATATATCTCTATCTCTATCTATCTCAATCATAACATATGTACTGTGAATACAAATGAGCTAGAATAAGGTGTGAATTCAGAAAGAGGCTGTTAACACTAATCTAAGACCTGAAGCTGGCATGTGCCACTTGAAAACAACCTTTTAGGTTGAGATGGGAAAGTATCACTAAACTATGGGAAAGTGATTAGAGCTGGGTTTTTGTTGAGGTTCAGGTAGCAGGGTTATCGAGTTGGAGAGAAGTTTACCTAGAAATGGCTTGGTATTGATGATGAGGGGTCGTTGGCTGCTGGTGGGGGCTTTCATGGGGTGAAAGATGACTTGTCCAGCTTACCCAGCATGATCACTGGTGATAGCACTGACTACAGACTTCTGAGGAGGCATTTTATGGGTGTTGGACACTGAGAGGCCACAAGGTATTTCACTTCTTTTGGCAGTCCTTCATCAAGGTGATGAATACCTGTCTTTTTACACGGCTGTGTATTCTTTGTTAAGTGAAGTTATGACTGCTCAGACATACACACTACTATCCATGCAGAACAGCTGTTTTAGCAGTTACAGAAATTAAACACGTTCAGCTGTGATTCCCTACATGTAACATTAAGTTAACCATTTTTTTAATCAGAAGGTTTGCCAAAGGAAAATAAGGCAAAAGGCTGTAGCACTTGGTGCTTATACAAAAGGAGATAGTGAAAGTAAAGAAAATTTAAAGAAACTGGAGAGGAGATAGAAATCAGAGATGACTGGATTTCCTCCTTCCTATATTAAACCATTTGCTTTTTAGGGCTCCAGTTTTGTAAATCATGTTAACATCAGCCTAACCTTAATCACATTAATAGTCCTTTTGATTTCAGTGTACTTACATGAGTAAAGTTAGAGATGTGCAAGAATCTGCAAAAGTAAAATAAAGGTAGGCATGGTGGTAATATATTTATACTCTTTCGCCCAGTTATCCTCCAATGCTGCATGTCCAAATCCAAATGAAATAACACGGTAACACCATGGTAGTGATAAGCATTCTAACTCTTAAGTTTCCCACTGGGATTTAAATTAGAATCTGATTTGCAGACATCAAGGCTACATTCTGAAGGCAAGTTAAGTCTTGCTGTAATAGCACTGGCTCTGATTTGTTTTCTAAACCACCTCTTTCTCTAGTTGTGCTTATTTTAGGAAATAAAGCTTATGTTGCATGGGAAGTGAACTGCAATCTTACAAAATACCCTCTGTATCTGTAAGCATTTAGGACAGAGACAAATAAACTGTTTGAAAAACACAATTACAGCAGAAGTGTAATGTATAGATTGGTCAGGGCATTTTCATTGGAAAATCTACCATATATTTAGTTGAATTTTTCTGTAAGTTGCTAACAACTTTTACACACCACTGTTTCAGTGATTACTATATGCTTTTTTCCAGCAAAGGCCGTATCTTCCCTTCTGGCCATTAGTGCACTTCCAGCTGCCATTAGTGGAAAGTTTGCCCTGTGTTCCAGATTTACTCTGCTTTAGCATTCACTAAAAACTTGGCAGTGGTGGTGTTCAGCAGCAGAGATCACTGACTGGCTCTCTAGTGTAATCACACCACTTTTGTGGCTTTCTATGATCCCTTTCTCTCAGCCATTCTCATTTCTGTTGAGGCTTATTCCTAGAAAAGACAATCACTGGGACGGGGGTTATTGTAAAATTCACTTTCAGGTACAGTGAGAGGCACATCAGCTCCTTGAGCAGACATAGGTGAGCTCATGCCCTGCAGTGGGGTACTGGATCACCAGCAGCCTTCTGTCTGAGAGCTGGTGGGAGACTTTGCTCAGACTGGGAAACTTCACAGTGCTTCCTGGCTTCTGAGGCTGTGAACTCTCTGTGGCAGTCCAAGTGCTGATGCAATCCCTAACACTCCATCCCTACCTGGTCATGGTCTCCATCTCCGTCCCTCAAACCTACATTCTGATTTCCAGAGAAAATAAGTCTGTACATCAAGGTCAGACTGAAGTCATGCTGCCCTCACACCAGGAGCAGCCCCCAGTGTGCATCTGCAGGTCACAGTAGGTAGGGTTAGGTAGGGGTTAAACATTACTTTTTACCCTCATGGGATTAACAGAAAACCTGAACTTTGTCCCAAGGACACGAAGTTTTCCTGTTTTGATGTGGTAACTATGGTACTATAGGAACTAATTGTGATATGAGAGGTCCAGGTTAATTTTTCACTTTTGACCAAAGATGTTCATCTTCCTGGCATGCAGTTCTGGAGGATGGCTTACTCACAATGATGGGATAGAGAAAAGGAAGCAAGAGAGAGGGTGAGGAATCTTTCAGGCTGTTGAAATTTTTCCCCAAATAGTGCTGCATACCTTGTAGTGGTACAATGAAAAATTAGAGTCCAAACCCCAGAAATTAACATTTTAGAAATGTTTCTAATCATGTCTAATCCTTTCATATCCCTTGGAACAGCATTATGAAAATTAATTCAAACTAGGAACAGCTTATGAAAATTAATTCAAGCTAGGCATATACATGAAAAGCTGCTCAACAATGCTACTGAAACTGGGTTACATTCAGGTATTCAGGTCTTTGGACACCTGGACAGTGAGACGCTGATGTTTCTTTCTTCTACGAGTAACTTCAGTGTGAAATCAAAGTCCAGTGGAGATTTTAGGATAACTTGGGAACTGGGCTCCAAGTTTTCATGCAGATATTTCTGTGATTGCTTTTCTTGAACCTTGCCTCAGTTTTTTCAAGTATTCTCTTCTAATGCAGTGTGCACTTGCATAACTTCCTGTGACTCAAATTTGGAAGACTACTCCAAATAAAATAACAATTAAAAAAAATTATAGCAATATCAGTGCCAGTAAGGGCAGTGATATCCACACTATTCTGGATAGTATTGTAGAGTAATTTTCACTATAGTTTTATTCATAATACTGTGAAATCGATGAGAGTTCTGTTTTTTGCTTCATTGGCTGGTAAAACCCAGCCTATGACCCTCTACCTCAGCTATGCTAAAGATATCTGAACACAAATAATTCCTGCAGCTGCAGTTATGTATTGAACATCTTTGTGTTGTTACTTCTGGGCTGTTGCATCTTTATTTGAAAGAGAAGGAGAGACTTTAAAATCGTACTGCTGAGCTAATTAAAAATAATGCAAAGAGTTGTCCTACCACATTGATTTTGAACAAGAAAACAAAGTATGCTGATTAGCACTGAACAACTCATAAGAAAGAGTCAATAACACACACATCCCCACACATTTTTAATGCTTAAGACTGACCCTTAAATTGTAGTTTTTCTCTTGGAGGTTTCCTGGAGAATGTTTGCTGAGGAAATTAAATTCTTACCTTCTCCTAAGGGTGTCTCTCTTCTATGGGTATGGGGAAGAGTTTGGGAAATAACTTACGCCTACATCCTTCACTTGTGAAATATTATATCACAACTGGAGTGGTCAGAACTGATGTCCAGGTTAAGTTAGACCAATTAAACAGCAAAACATGAATCTGTCAGATTATACTTTCCTTTAATTTGTGTCATTTCATTGTGTGGGATTAACACTGATGATTCTCATATAGTGTTTCTTCATAGTAAAATGTGATCTTTCTAAGCACATCTTAAAGAAATGCCTGTACATTCCAGTCTAATTAAAAACAACAGTTCTCCTAAGTAGGAGATATTTGTATTGAAAGACCAACCTATTTTACTGCTTTTTAAGAGTGCTTCTCTGGAACATGGAGTTCAGCATGTTCTTCTCAGGATAACAGCACAGTTAGATTGCAGATACTGATTATCTTGACTATTTATATTCAAAACTTTCATAAGCATGTCAAGAATTTGTTGCTCAGGGAGTATATACTTGAAACCTTTGAATTTGCAATGTGATTCATGATCTATTGTGTATGTCATAGGTTCGTAATATGGTAATATTTCTCAGACTGCTGTTTAGATGCTTCCATTGAGCGATGTGAACTGATGTCTAATTCTAACTCTTGATAACATAGTTCAGTCATTATTTAGTGCTGTGAGATGTGGAGAACAAGCTGATTTATGCAAAGGAGAGGCCCGTGGGATTAAGTATGTCTTAAGCAAAGTTTAAGACTTGTGCTGGACTGCAGCATGTGAGTGGATGTCATATTGAATGAATGTAATAATTACAAAAAAAGAAACCTTTTTCATGCTAGAAAGTCTTTAATCAAATCTCACTAACTTGGAATTTATTAACACTGGAGGTTAGGGAACTTTTCCAGCAGATTAAGAGCTGGTGAGTGGACAAGTATTTTATAACATATGTATTGAAAAAACTCTCTTAGATACAGAGCTGCAATAATTATAGCAGGCGTTTGGTTCTATACAGTTCAGGAAAATTGGTCCTTGGGATTGTGTTGGTATATACCAATTTTTTGACAATTCCATCTGTAGTTTGTAAGCTTAATGCTGTTATTAGAAAATAAATTTGATTATTGCTATTGGAAGTGTGGCACCATGTGAGACACTTTAAAGTGAATTCATATCTGTGTGATCATGTGGGACAGGACAGGAGGTGTTCAGAGAGTGGCACTAGCTCTGAGAGAGGGAGAGGCAGTAGCAAGCTTTACATGTGCCTGCTTGCAGCAGCCAGGGGAGCAGAGCACAGCTGCAATGTGCCAGATACATCACCTTCCTTCTTATCACTTCCTTTGGGCCCTCTTATCTTCTAGAGCACCTGTGCTTTAAACAAAGGCTCCCGCCAGTCTGTTTGACTCCTGCTGCAGGGATTCAGGGCACTTCCCAACAGCTGTTTGCTGCTCTTTAGGATGAATCACCAGGGTATAACTGGCAGCCAGATGAAGACTGGGAGCCTGGAAGGTGAAGCTGACATTGGCTGAAGTTCCCTCGAGTTTTACATAGCAAACTACAGCAAATAAAGGACGTTTGAAAGCACCCCTAGGGCCGTTTCCATCTCTGTGACCATGTGAGATCCACAGTGTCTGTGCCCGAGCCAGTGACCAGTCTGCACACCTGGGGATGCCCTCAGTGCTCCTCACGGAGAGCCTTCAGCAGGGCAGAGGCCTGGAGGGAATGGATTGAGCAAGTCACAGCTTCATTTCTCACTGCTTTAATGAGGTTAGTGATAGACTTTGAAAGAGATCCCTTCATTGATTCCTTGGCAAGCAGCCATTACAGAATTCCTCATTAGGATGTCTCTTTCAGTCTCTCCTAAATTATGGTGATCAAACAGCCCAAGCCTGTCCAGGACTGAGAAGAAAAGAAATCAACGTTTATATTTGTTTAGGACACAATAAAATGGGCAATTTAGAATATACACTTTATTTATATCTAGGTACTGACAGTTCTTATTCATATATTGTTTAGAACCATGATTTTTGTTGCTGTATGTACAGTACAGCAAACGCAAAGATTTTTTAAAATTTTTTTATCCCTTTAAAAAGGTGGGGAGGGGATGGAATTTGGTAAAGTTACAAAGCATGGGATAAAATTAGACCCAAACAAGACCTTAAATTAGGTCTTTCTCTCTTTTTCCCCATTTGACATTAAAATAAATATATATTAGAAGAAATAAATGATACCTTGGTAATTTTAGTTATTTGTATTCTTCTAAATACTTCATATTTCACCATAGCACTGTGACCTAAGAGTTGAAAATGCTGTCCATGGTGTTAAGAAGTCATCCACTAGCCTATTAAAAACATAAAATTGGGACATCTCAGCTCTTTAAAAGCTTGCAACATGTGCAAATATTACTCTGGCTCTCCCTGCTTGCCTGTGGGCCATTTGTTGAGTTGCACATAGTTGATTGTCTGGATTGTTCAAGTGGGTTGTGTCTCTGTGGGGATGCAAAACTGCTAGCACCAGATTTATAATATGAATGCTCACAAAATTATTGTAAACACGTATTTTCCACTGCATTTACCCACCACTTAGGGGGAAGAAGTGGAATCCTGAGGTAAAGTAATTCTAAAAAGATTTTGCAAATACTGTCTAATGTTAATTTAAACTTTATTGGACTGCTGTTCTTGTCCACAGGCTGAATGGCTACCAAAGAGTATAAAGGTCATGCAAGTAGAATTCAATCATCAGTGCCTCTCTGTCTTACACTCTTACCTAAGGATCCATTCCTTCCTCGTTTGCCCGTTGTTAATGCAAAATGCCAGGCTGAATGTAACTGTGGTTTTCACTGATGCTGTCTTCACCAGTAAATGGCAAATGCCTGTTGGCTGCATTACAACTGTAGTCCCACACACTTAGTGAATATTCGTTAAAAGATCAAGATTATTCATGGAAAGTAAACATAGACAAGACATAAACTTCATATTAAAAATCAAAGCAGCAGGTGAAATTTCAGTGCTGTCACGAACACAACTACCATGGAAACTTTGTTACTGTATTTTTAAAATATTCATCATTGTTTCCTTTTCAGTTAAAATAATCCTGTTTTCTAAAGGCACAGTTTTTAGGAGATATAAAGCATTTGGCTGGGAGACCATTTGAGGCTAAGGGAGAAGAATTGAAGGTTATATGTAGTGAACTTTTAGACTACTTTTCCATTAGAAACAATTCCCAGTGAAGACATTTAAGTGGGGTATGGGGGTTTTTCTTAGTTGTTTGTTTTGTTTGTTTTTGCCCCCCCCCAACCCCCCTCCGGTTGTTTGTATAGGTTTTTTTTTAAAATTCTCTTGGTGGTTCTCTCTTAGAAGGTACCATTTAACTGATTTGTTTGATTTTGTATAAAGAGTAGCAAAAATATCAAAACAAGGATGTCACGATTTGTTTCTCCAGAAAGGAAGCAGTAGAAAAATGAAGAGGTACTGTGTATTTAAAGAAACAGATTGCATGCTGTTTTTCTGGTGTATCTTTCTAAACTCGCTACATCTGTAGCTTTGGATTTCCCCAAGGGACAGTAGAATTTCTCTTTTGCACTGTAACCCCTCACAAGACAGTAGATGTGTGGGTCAGGCATAATTGTTTTCCGATTTATGATTCATGGCTCGTGTTAACTGGTCTTTCAAATGCCCTTGTTTAAATACTCAGTAGAAGAACAAGAGTCCTAATTAGGTAAACATTATTTACAAAAAGATGCAACAATTTTGTTATATTTTGGAGGTCTTGTTCTCATCCTTGAGTCCCTTGCTGTTCTTTTATGCCTACCTAAAATCATGATAAAATATGGCAGTTAGTGTTAGTATTTCAGCAGATAATGTGGCTGCTACCTCTAACAGCCAAAAATGTACCTGTCTCTGAAGGGTTTAAAAGCTGTACTGAAATGCAATTAATGCTGCAGAGCTCTGTTGTATTTTTATCATCACAAATTAAAATCAAGGGGGAAAAAAAACCTATTAGGAAAAACAACTTCAGAGGAGGAGGGCCCAGCTCTCCTGTGGCATTGACCCCATTTTATTACAGCTGGCCAGCAGACACCAGGAAAGCTGAGAGGCTCCATCAGCTCCATTCTGCAACTTTGAGGCTGACTGTACTTCATAGCATTTAATTCCCCTTACTGCTAAAAAGACAAAATTCACTGAATTGAAGTTATGGTTATAGCCTTAGCTGTATGTTCAATTTGTTCAGGACCAGAAAGTTGGTTGAACTTTATATTAATTGTTTGGCTTTTGGGAATGTGGGACATTGCAGCAACAACTCCGTTTAGTGTAAACCCAACTCTTTCTTCCCTCCCACTTGTAAGCTTTGAGAACATAAGCCATGCTTTCATTCTGTTGAAAGGGTGTTAATCCATGGCTTATGCTGCTCATCTCTACCCTAGTACATCTCAGCAGAGAAGTGGCAAGTGGTTGATAATAAACAGATTATTTGACAAGGTTTGGGGAGGTGGGGTGTTGGTGTTTGTTGTTTTTTTCCTTTAATCAACACTTAAGAAAGATACAGGGTCAAAGACAAACTTTTTCTAACTAATCCTTCCCATGATCCATTTGAAATTGAACTGTTTGAAGTATTCCTGTAGAGGTATTTTATGAAAAATCCATGTGGACATGTTTTGAAGTCAGCTTTCTTTTTTCTTGTCTGTTAATCTTAGTACATTCACCACCTTGTAATATGTGATATGCTAATATGTAGCTAATTCTAAATGAATCTTCATATCTCCTTCTAGCAGTACAAACAATTTTGGTTTTGTCAGTCTCTTACGTAACCTCAGCCATTCGCTCTACTCTTTTGAAGTACTTACTTTTCTTTGTGACATTCAAGAACAAAAGATAGGTCTTTCCATGCTTCACTGCACAGCTCTTAGGTTTATCTTCGTATTTTTGATGGACAGTTACTGTATTTTATTGATCCATACTTCATGGTTGTCATTAAGCGTATCTGGAAGTGGAATACTTTGTCCTCTAAAATAGAAAGTTTAATTTTAGAAGTTATTTTTTCAGTCCCTTTACAGAAGTGGAGTTTCTTAATATAAGTATGTTCTTTATATTTTTATAAATATGGATGCTACGCTATTGCTTTTCTTCAGCAGAGAAACAGGCTGTCACTAGAGAGTAGTTCAATAGTATTTTTCTGGCTGACTATGACTGCAATAAAAATTGAGATATCCAGCAAATCTTGCAGTGGTGTTAACTTGAATTTTGGTTCCGATCAAAATGACTAAGTACTGGCATTATTCCAAATTTTCACACTCAGAAGAGCTAATCACGCTCTGTAACTGGGCATATACTGGGCACTGACTGTGAATAACTGTGCCAAAGTGTAAATAGAACACTGACTGAACTGCAGAACTGCAGGAATTTCTCTTTCATATGGGGAAGGCATTCCATTTCTTTAGTAATTTTCCTGTAAGTCACAGCATTTAAAGGGTTTTCTTAATTTGCTACTATGTCACCACTGCTTGGTTTTAGAAGAGCTTAGGAACAATCTTTTAAATGGCTTGAGTGCAAAATCCATCTCTTTTACTTTTCTGTATATTCACCTCTGCATATTGATGGGGATTTTTGTTTGTTCAGAGTGTTTGTAAGACATCATATAAGCATTTCTTGCTTTTTTTTCAAAATCTGAGCCTTAATGAGTGTAATTTATTTGCAGTTGCAATCTGTAAACCTAGGACAGTGCCATGGTTTAAACTGAAGGCTGTGACAATGTGGGTTGTTCCCTCTTCAGAAATCTCCTTCCTTTGCACTAATCATCTGTAACAAGATAAAGTAAAGCAATATATCTCATTTTGTGTCCATCATCACTATTCCATTCTTGAATTAAATTGCTCTTGTTAACCTTAGGTTCATGTCCTTCTCTTCCTGGCTTGGCTTTTCCGATGTTCATTCTCAAGTGTAACTAAAAAAATAAATGAAACAAATGGAAGCAAAGATGGAGGGCGATACTGTAACTATGTGATGATTCCTGATGCAGTTTTCATCGTGCTAATTGTAATTATTCATGCCAAATCACATGGTGCATAGTTAGCTTCATCCTCACAATTGCTCTCACTAGTGCTCATCCTCACTAGTGCTCTTTATTTTGCAAGTCATTCTGAACGATTAGCAATACTAATTTTTTTGAAATTGAAATTAAGCAAAACCAATATTCTAATGTGCTTTTCTGCAGATAGTTAATTCCTGTGAAACTAAGTCACTAGGTATAAGTTGTTTGGTTTTTTTAAATGGAGTTAAGGGCAAAATTAATGTTCATCTCTATTACTCAAATGAACAAATTGCTATAGAACTGCTATTCTTCTAAAATGGAAATAAGTATACATCTATTTTTATAAGTGGTTAGTAGTCATTTTAATACTAATTTAGGAGGGAAACTCAGACTTTTAAAACAGTACTATGAGTTTGTCATATGTAACAAACATTTCCTCACACAGTTCCCAATAGTGTGGGTATTTCTATTTTGTATCGTGACAATGGTTTAAAGGAACACATTAAGACTGATGTTTCATCTCCCTTTGAAATGACAAAGCCAAACAATTAATACAAAGTCTAGCAAGCTGACTGTCTGTGGGGCTGGTACAGATGCTAAAGAGATTCCCACCAACAGTTTTTTTTCATAGATGCATAGAAATAGTTACAAGGGTTTGTCCGAGATTTATCTGGATGCCTTTACTATCAATTATATAAATAAATATACAATAAACCCCTCCTCATTATGAAATAATTTTCCCTATATATCTGCTTTTTCTCAAAACATGTCTTCCATGACAGCTGGTGTAAATATATGTACTTTGGTGAATGCTGTGGAAGAGTACAGACTGTAGTTTTGGATATGGTGAGGTTTGTAAAGAGTTGTATCAGCACTCTTAACTGGCCAAGAATGTTCCAGGG
Organism: Pomatostomus ruficeps; assembly: GCA_013400735.1. Lineage (NCBI taxonomy): Eukaryota > Metazoa > Chordata > Aves > Passeriformes > Timaliidae > Pomatostomus > Pomatostomus ruficeps. The sequence goes on from VYZT01053886.1 coordinate 13,738, forward strand.
GGAGAGAAGAGTTTATTCCTCACCACTAGGGTTTAGTAGTTATTTATCTGTCTCGAGGAATGGCGGCTAAAAGTAGAAACGGCAGGGGACAGTGGTAGAAGGGTCTGCCTTTCTGGGCTGCTGGATATTGGTGGTACTGAAGTTACTGGGAAAATATCCTGCAGTTTTCTTTGGGAGTAGAGTTTATCTGGTTTTAAAAGTCTGGAGTAAAGGCATGAAGATAGTGGGTGTTTTTGAGGGCAATGACTGTGATAGAGCAGTTAAGAGAGCTCTACCTCCCGTGCACTCCATCTGACGGGGAGCGCCCAACACGGGAGGTGCTGCAGGGGCAGCTGAGGCTGCAGCTGCCTGGAGACTAAAAGGTTTAGTTCCAGATAAATCTGGTCTAAGGCCGCAGAATATGCCTAGCCATGTATATGTACAATACAAAAACCAAATTATAAGTGTTCTTCATCACAGTCTTGTCATTTGTCTGCCCATCTTTTAATTTTCTCTGTATCTCCCATGTTTCCCCTGCCCCCGCCAAGCTTTATTGCTTACATTGTTCGATCAGTACATCAAATATTAAACGTACAGCCTGAGAGAAATAAAATCATTCATGCTGGTTGTGTTGGCCAGGCATCAATAGCCAGCTGAAGAATGCTATTCTGAGAACTTTGTTGCCATCGGTTGATGAAGCTGCTGTGTGCAGCAGGGCCTTGAGGGCTTAGATTGCTTTATGTGAGGTGGAGGCTCTTTGATTTGGGAGCCAGAAAAAATCACACCAATTTCAACTCCAGCTAAAATCCAGAGAAATCTCTATTTTGGAGAAATAGAAAAGGACAAGATCAGAAAGTAAAGAAAGGAAAATTGAAGAGTTGGTGCCAGGGTATTGCAAGCATTTTAAACAGGAAGTGAATATTATGGAAATTGTGCTAATTCTCACATCATCTGATGAGATGATTTAGGTTTATTCAGACCGCAATGAACAAATTGAAAAATTAAGATGACAAATTAAAATGGGTTGGTTGTTCTTTAATGAAAGTATGCTTAGATCAAAGTAAAAACAGAAAAGGGAAGCTAGAGGTTAGCCATACGTTAATAATTCAACATTCCTTGAGATTACTTTCATCATAGCAATTTTAAAAAGAGCTTTAGTCTGTGTCTTCATGTTCATCATCAAGCAATCCTGCAACATAGAACTAAGACAGGCAGGTTTTCTTAGTTCTCCCTCAGTTTTATGTTGTGGTCATTTTCTAGTGGCTTTTAAGCTTTTTCTTAGCCCCTGTAAATTTATTTTGTCCTAAATACACTAAAACTGGTAACACATAAACTATTCAAGTCAATGTACTAAATCCTAGAAGGAAATCTTTCAAGGACTCTATAAACAATTCAGAGGATATTGTTGGGGGTCTTTTTTTAATGTGTAATCTACCTTTCCATTTAATACCTAGCCCATTTTAATACTTTCCAGTTACTCTGTGTTTGAGGGCTCTAACACGTATTTCTTTTTCAGCTTTGGCTGGAATTTTGCCAAAGGGTTGCAATCTTTTGCAGTGAATACTGTGCAGAGGCATTACAGAAATGTTTCAATGTGCTTGAGAATGCAATATATATAAAATCCTGGAGGGATTTGTAAATTATTGCCATAGAAAACTGTGAGATGCAGGACAAGTGGTAGAAAAAGGAAGGCTAAGATCAGGACAATTGGAAGAAAAGGGTGCTGTGGATATCCTAATACTTTCTACCACATCCCCTGTGTTTATAAGCTCTCCAAATGCCTTGCAGAGCTCAGGAGGCAGTGTGTGTGCGTTGTGTGTGCAACTATCTACCTTGCCACTACTGCCCTTTACTGTTGGCATCCCTGAGAGGTGGATAAAATGTGTTTAATTAAGGCAGTGATCCTCAACCATTGCAGGCCAGGTGTGCCAGGTCGTATGTGCCCGGTGGCCCTGCTGAGGGGTGGCTTCCAAATATCCAGCTCTGAGAGATGGGGGAAATCAGTGACAGTGTTGGAATGATGCAGTCCCCCAAGCAAGTACCCCCAATACTGTTTGTGTAAGTATGGCTTGGTTTGAATCTTACCAGAGAATTTGTAAAAGCCAATTAGTTTTCCTCATGTTTCTTACAGAAGTGAAATCTCCTGTATGGTAAAAATAAGAGGCCATACAGGTTGAGCAGATAACTAGCCTTACTGTCTTCAGAACATTAGAATTACACGCAGGTTCAATTACCTCAATGATTTAGGACTTCTGATTGTTTAACCACCAGGGAAACATTTCCAACACTTACATATCTTTGCTAGACTATGTGGAGTGATAGCACAGATGAAGTCAAGATTGTAAGGTTCAAAAGAAGGACTAATAGATCATTAGACTCTTTACAAAGTAATAATTGCTTTAAGTGGTAAACTCAAAAGCTTAATTGTCCTTAGATGTTCTGATCGATATTTCCAAAACCAACTGTTTCTTCAGGTAGCTTGAGTATAATGCCATGGCCAAGGTTGTTACTGCAAAATTGAAACAAATATTATTCCACATAAAGAAAAGAGAGCAAGATGGAAAAACAGAGAATTCTTGAAAATATTTTTTTCCTTAAGTGCAGGAAAAATACAATTAATTCTAATTGCAACCAGATTCTTACCAGCTTTAAAAATTGGTAAGCAACAGTAAAGATGATAGACTGAGTGGACAGATATTTAGAATTTTTTGAAGGGAAGGGGGAAGGTGAGTTGAAGAGATGTGGAGGTTTGTATCCAAACAAACTTTACTGCTGTGTTCTGGGGGATTCGATGCCATGTCTGTTTATTGTCTGTGTATTGTATTAGTGTATGTCACTGAGTAGCTTTGCTGCAGAGGTGAACTCTTCATCTGAGCAATATCTTTGGTACTTGCTGAGCTGTTGCTGAGCTTTCAATGTCTGACATTCTCAGCATGGAGCCCCTGGTAGAACAAGACCATAGCTGTGTAAATTCCTCCAGTATTTGTTCGTGTGACCTGTTTATCCATCATTTTCTTCCTGCCATTTCATTTGGAAGTGACAGTCCTGTGTTGTTCTTAAGTTCCAATTTAATTATTTTATAATGTCAGCACTAAATGCATGCCCAGCCAACCCTAAAAGCATAACATAATACTAACCATTAAAAATTAAACTGCTTTTCTGTTTTGGCTTGTCTAATTCCTGCAGACACTAGGAGTTTCAAACTACATTAATTATGCTTATGCTACTTGCAGCAGAGTTGCACATTTTTACCATGTTGCTTGCGTTCTCTCAATATTGAAGCTCCTTCACTTAAGCTTTCCCAGATAATTTAAATGATGCTGGATTAGAATATCAGTGTCTCTTTGTTTTCTTTTTTCTTCTTTAGGATTAGTCAGAAATAATTTGGTTATGCTAGAGAGTGATTTTGGTCATTATTAATTGACCCCCAAAATATTTTCCCATGAAGAAATTGAGTCTTTTCGCACCATGAATAAGGTGATATTATCTTCATGAGTTCACCTTTCATTTTCATTCTTGTGGAGTTCACTGTACACTTTTAGAGACATCTCTAGTGCAATTGTTAGTACAGTGGACTAGATTGCAGTGGGAAGAGGTCAATTCAACATCTGTCCTGCCTGTTTTGCCTACACAATAATGCCCACCATTCTGCTACTTAAGAAATCTCTGGAGTATAATATAAACAGAGATTTAATGACTTGGAACCTGCTGTTTCAGCTGGTACTCTGACAAGCTCCTCGCCTGCTGTAGCTTACGCAAGACTGGTTGTTTTTTATTTCAGATCACATGATATCACCAAAAGGTTTTTAATCACAAACTTCAAGGTAAAACTAGTGGATACAGCAATTTCTTGAATTAGAGCTCAAACTCACCAGAGTTTAACCTGTCCCGTTAAAGTGTGCCTCAGTGTTTTATTAATTTTTGCTTTCAGCCTCTCTTAGGCTTCACTAGTTTTCTGGGAGGCATTTCTCTTCCTATGACACTTATTAATGCTTTATGATAACAAATGTGTGACAGGCATCAGGAGAAGCAATTGTTTTTGCAACGGAAGCCATTAAGCATGTCCTATGCTCCAGCAAGTTACAAGGATCAGACAGTGAGAAGTTGCTGTGAATGTCAGTACATCAGGGTTGGATCTTGGTTGCCTAAGTCTAATCACAGATATACAGGTGAACTGTAGAAAATTACTCTGCTTTTACTGAGATCTGAGTGCTGTGGCTTTTTGTCTCCATGCAGGGTGTCCTTGACTAAGGGTGTGCCACTTTGTGTCCCTGTTTGAGACAAATTTGGGAGGAGACTCTGAAAAGGTGTCTCCTCTAAAAGGCAGAATTTCAGCCCCTCCCCCCAGCCAAGGTTTGAAAAGAAAATCTTCTTGGAGGAAAGTGTAAAAAACCTGCTTATTTAACAAGCAAGGTGCACGCAGGCACAAGGGAAAAAAAATGAATAATATTAGATAGTAAACCTTCTCTATTGTGGAGAAAGATGGTGGATTTTAGGGTCTCTCCTTTCTCTGGTTTAGCTCGTCCTGAAGGTTTGGCTTGGCTGGGCCGGGGGATCCAGCAGGTCCTGGCGAGGGTCCCGCAGACTGTCTCCCCCAGAGATGGTCTGACTTTATGGATGGGAAAAAAACAAACCGAACAGTCCAAAAAGAGGGAAAAAAACAAAAAACCCCCTGCAATCCCAGCGAGAACAGAAAAAAAACCCCTCTGTCCTAACTCACAGCTGGACAGACTACTGGGGGGGGAAAAAAGGGGGAATAAAAAACCAAAAAAATTTGCGCTTTATCTCAAAGAGATAAAAACAAACCATGCCAGTCCTTTCTCTGACTACTGCTCTGTGCCCGCTCAAGGTTATGGGACCCATTCCTGGGCATAAGCAGACGATAGGGAAATACAGAGCATAAAATCACCCCAGGACACTTTGTTAGTGCAGTTCAGCTAAATTCGGCAATAGCAGAGGGTAAAATGTGATTTAAAAAAAAAAAATCAGTTCACTTTTCAGTAAAAGCATGGCATAGGCTATATGTAGGATTCTTAAACATTCTGAGCTTACTTTGTTGCACCCATTCTGGAACATTTAAAGCAGCGAAAAGTTCTGCTTAAGAAGAGATTTTGCTCACTTTTTAGTAGAGAAGATTCTGGTTTTGGGGCTACAGTCATTGAATGTTAGAGTAATAGTTAAAATGAATACGTTAAATAAGCATGGTTAAAACATTGTGTCTGGCTTTAAAAATTCAACTAATTAGTATGTCAATTAAAAGTTGATTGATTTGTTTTTTTAATTGCATGGCACTTCGCACTGGGCACTAGTAATTTACTAGTCAGGTACCTTCTCTTTGAATATTGTTCATTCAATAAATTTCAATAGAAGTGGATTAGTTTAGTAATACAAAGCCATGTTCCCCTTCAGATCACTTTTCTGTGGAAACTAAATGTTGGCTTCTCTTCTGGAAAGCCTGTGACTGCCAAAACCATTGGATTTGGATTTCTCACCTGACTGAACTAAGACCACCTGGAAAATGGGGCAGCATCTGTAGGTACCTTGCACAGCCTGTCTTTGGAAACTTGAAATTAGGCTCTCCATGCTTGATGTTCCTTGACAAAACCAGGAGGCCAGGAATTACAAGCATATGAGTTATAGTATGTTTTCTTTTTAAATTATAAAAGTCACAGCCAGATTAATTCTGCTCTCTTTATTCTTGTTTTCTGAGGGAATTTTTTGGTCATTCATACTCTGACAAAGAGGACCAAACGTTCTGATTTACAATAGTGTGGGTTGCAGTTCTATAATTAATGTAAAAAAGGTAACCTTGTTCTGTAAACTCAGGGCATACAGGATTATAATACAATCATTTATGTTTTTGTGTCTGATCAAATCTTTCTTTTAATCTACTTATTGAACCTGGTAAGGAGCTGATGTGAGATTTTTAATGTTATTTATTATAACAAATAGTTGAAAGTTGAAATATAATTTGAGTTTTGTTGCTGCTTGTAATCTGTTCAGGAACCTGCAACAAGAGTTTTAACACTTCCTGATGGCTCTGGTCTCAGAGCTCACACAGAATACTACTAATATTAGAATGAATAATGACAGTAGCAGAAAATATATTACTCTTTAACTGTAGTATATTGGAACTTACTGCCAGTGCTCAAATGTACAATACCACTGTTTTATTTTATTCTTAAATTTTATGAAAGATCCAGTAATGCTAATAACATATTATTCCAATATGCTTGGAATCTTAGGAAAATTATTTTTTTCCATATATTCTACAGTGCTACATTAAAAAAAAACCCCCTCCAACTTTCAAGAATCTTTCAAAGGCTTGAAAAAAAATGCATTTCAATAAGAAGTGATGTAACTTACATTGGTGGTGTGAACAAGTGATGTCAGAAAAAAATCCCCCCATAAGTCACAGTTAAATATCCTGTGTAGGTTCTATTCTCTGCCTTAACTTGTAAGCTCAAGATAAGTAGTATCTGTTTCAGTAAATGTGTCCCTTTTTATTGTATTTCACATTCCAGATAGATTTCAGCAAGGTTGATGTTGAGGAAATGCTTTTACCAGCTAGTGAGGCAGATTAAGCCTTTTTTCTGGATTCAAAAAAAAGGAGATTTGGTCACCTTTCTGGTCAATCTAATCTTTAAATTAGCTAGATTCAGAGAACCTATTGGTTTTTTTCATTATTCACACTTGAGAGGTTCAGCACTTATTGCAGTGAATTTTGAAATGCAGTCCCAAAGGACTGAAAATTTGCAAGTTTTGCCTTTAATTTTGACTGTAACTGTAAAAAATGCAAGACACCACAAAACTTAGGCATTGCAAAATCCTAAACAATTTCTGTTTCTTATGTCCTAAGACTGTAATTGTATCCTGGCAGCCCTTTTATGACCTTTCCCAAAATGCCAGCCATGTTTTGTTTTGGAAGGAAAGTAACAGCCGTGGTGAGGCTCCAGTTTTTCAGTCCAGCTGAACCCTCTCTGCAAATACCTGCCAGTGCTTCCCAGTGCAGGGGTTTACAGCACTGCAGCATCTCCACCCCGAAATCCTGTCCTGAGACTGTCTGACTGTACTCACACGCCTTGAATGACACTGGCAGTCTCACTTTCTGGAGTTCTCTGATAACCCAGCTTCCAAAAACAAGCTCTGTGGGAGACTTATTATTCCATTTTGTTCCTTCTGGTAATCCAAACAATAAAATTACCTTCCAAATTAGACAGTTATAGAATCATCCTAGAAATCTCCTTGGACTACATATTACCCAAACATGCTGATGAATTTTAAAATGTACTCTGGTGTTTTTCCAGCTTTTGGTTTTTTCACTGACCTGGAAATTCTGTGTGTATGTTCCTATTTCTTGTAGTTTTTCTTTGACACAATAAACATTGACATTTTCAGACTATTTATCATGAAAATGCAGTATGAATATTGTCCTTGGTGTCCTTTCTGGCTGATCCAAGCTTGTTTCTTCTGCCGATTATCTAATTTTCTTGCAGCTGTGAAACATACACTAAACCTGCTCATTCAGTGAAAAAGCCAGAGAATTGCATTTCCTTGTCAGGTTGCATTGCTTCAATCTGTGCAGCACATATAAACCAATTCCCTTCATTCTTTTAACCCTTGCCAAGTCAAGTTCATCATGATTTTTTTTGATGCAGCTCATCTTCAGGAATTAATTCTCTTCCTTTTCCATCGGCAAGGGAGAAGACTTCTACAAACCCCAGTGACTTTGTGGATAGGTGATGTGTTGAATTTCTGCAGGGTCAGCAAGTATTTTCTTCAGTCTTTGTAGGATCTGTAAGATTGCACAGTAGGTTGATATTTGCCATGCCTTTATTAATTTCCATTCTATTACAGGAATTCCCTTGTTTCCCTCACAGACAGTGTGATGGTGGTGTAGGATTGGGTAGCCTGGTATTTGAGGGAAGGTTTTTCAGAGAGGAAGAATTAGAGATTTTTATACTTTACAGTCTGAGCTACTTATGGATGGGCTGGAGTTGTAGCATCACTGTTTATGGCTTTCATGGAACCATGGAATCATTTAGTTTGGAAAAGTCCCTTGAGATCATGGATTCCAACCATGAACCTCACGCTACCAAGTCCACCAAGACTTTGCTACACTTCTGCAATATCTCCGCATTGGAACTGGGATTTGATCTTTACAGAGGCTCAGAGTACCTGGCTTACACACACCATGAATGTGGGAGGCACTCTTGAATACATGAGTTCATATTAAGCAGAAGTAGATTTTCACTGGTTTGAGATAAATGTTTTCATTTTGTGTGGAAGCTACACTCTCTGATGGAGACCTAAAATGTCAAATTTACACCTCAAATGAATTATTAAATCTGTACTGCTAACATCAGAAAAGTTACAGTTTCAAGGGAAATAGAGAAAGTGTAAATAAGCAAGTAAACAAAATACTCAAAATACCTTTTATTTTTTAAAAGAAATTATCATCCCAAATTGTTTTCCTTTCATTTTCCTAATCCTTACAGGGCTCTTCTGACTGCCAAAAGTCAAGTTACTTCTGTTTTCTCTATATATTAAATGACATAAAAGCTTTTGTTCTGCAAATAAACCATATAACCAAGAGTTACATGTTTTGCTTTCGTTTGTTTGCTTGCTTTTTTCACCTTCCAGTGAAAAAGCTGTTTTTCCTTAACTCAGCAAGTGGAGGGCTGAGTGTCCCAAAGACTCCAGGGTTTGCAAATTAATAGGTGCATCTTTGCAAGAAATCCTTATGCATACAGGGCTGTATTTAACATGATCCTGTCATTTAAATCAAGATTAAGTCAAGATTACACAAGGAAATTCAGAGAATTGTTTAAGTATCTGTTAAACTTTTTCTGTCTAAGTCCTTTGCTCTTCATGATATTTTATGATGTTCTGATAAATATCAAATTAGGAAAACATTCACTCAACAGAGAAGAAAGAGATTCTCCTGACTGAACAGATTAACAAAAATGTCATAAGTTTGTTGATACAGAGAGCAAACAATTAATCATAAATGACATTCTCTTTTTGAAGGACTAATTCTGATTAGCCGTCATTTGCAACTACTGGGCCTCCACCATATTGGTTATTTTATTTATGTGCTAAGAGGAACCAGGAGCGCTCAGAGTGGGACTAAAATTCCAGTTTGCTCTGCAAAAATAATAGAGCTGAGGATTGAAAATTACAAATGGGATAATTGGAAAATTTCAATAGGCCTAAAGAAAACATTTTAACTTAAGCATGTATTATTAAAATATTCCTCTGTTTATGGTCAGATTTAATCGCAGGATTATGTGTGTTGAAAATCCAGGGCCTAGAAATCATATAATTGTTTAAAATACAACTCTTGGCCTAAATAGCTTTCAGTTACATGGTATTATTTACTATACATTCTGGAATATTGAACACAGACAAAGGAAGAGGAAAAAGCAGCTGTGTCACCTTCCAGTCTGAAACATACACAGTACTGTGTAATTAAATTAATCATTATCAATCCTGTAGAGTTTACTCACCATCAGCATTTTTAGTATCCCACTCCTTTGTTACCCATTAAGTTTTTTTGGGGTTTTTTTTAAGATCAACTGGCTAATGATGATTAATGACAATCACCCTGCCAATTTTTAGATGCCCAGCTGGATCTGAAGGGTTGGTTCCTTGGAAATCAGAGGGCAATGCTGAATATGCAAAGTGAAAATTCATGTTCAGTTGTGCTAGCAGAGAGAATAATGATTTCTTTAATGGCATGTAAATATATCCCCCATAATACTCAAGTCCTTTTCATTTTTCGGTTCCAGCCACAGACTTTCCAAGGGACTTTATTTAGACATCTGTGATGAAGTCTAGATAAGTATCTGGAATGTCTTATAATGCTATAAGGTTTTTGTGAGGAAGATAATAAATAACTTTATTTTTTAACATGTATTTGTTTGTCTTGGTTTCAAAGACAGGTATTTGCTAAAGAAGGCAGAAGCCCCCTTTCAGAATAGGAAAATGCAACCCCCTTCCCTCCGAATTGGTAAAATTTTGAAATCAAGAGGCTTTCAGGCAATGGTATGAGAAAAGAGGAATAACAGTCCTTTACTAATATATTTATATATATATATTGGGACAGAAAAAAAAAAAAAACCAACAACAATGGTAACCACAACAAATAAGAACAGACAAACTCACGGACAGTCTCTTCCCGCTCTGTTGGCAATCCAAGGACAGAAGCCCAAGGTGGAGGAAGATTCTTCCTGGAGCTCCAGCAGCCTCTCTTCCCCCTCCTCTGGATGTCCAGAAGTGAAGAGTTTTCCAGTTGTGCTCAGCCCCTTTTAACTACTCCCATTCCCCAGTTATCTCCGCCCCCCTCTGAGGGGAAAACTCAGATACCAGGGAACCTTAGATAAGGGCTAGCTAGCCACACCCATCTCAGACCCAACTCTTTGTTTTTCTTAATCACCACTCCTTATCACTTCCTAGCAAGTAATCACCCACCCATTATGACTCCCAGCAACTAATTACCCACCCATTATCAACAAGAATGGGGAAAAATTCTAAGACAGAGAGACAAACAAAATAAAAAGAAAAAAAGTATCCCAAACCCTGACATTGTTGCAAGCATTACTTAATCTTCTTAAAAAAAGTAATTTTCTTTTTGCTTATACATTCCAGGGCAAATTGTACTGGAAGCTGTTTCTACTACTAAGAGCATATTTACTAACACTTTGATTGAGGACATTTAAATTAAATGCTCCTGTCTTCATTACACTCTTTCAACTGAACATTATTACAATTCATACAAAGCTACATGTCTCTTTGAATTGTGGAAATCCCTTGATTTCACCATCAAGGTGTCACATATCCTATTTATGCCACTGTCATAATAAAAATATTCTGGCGTTTTTAATTTGCTCTTTTAATACACATTAATCATCCCAGCGAATGAGCATCATATCTTTCACACAGGGGATTAATTAAAACTTAAAAGTTAATTGCCCATGACCCAGAATGATACTGTGTCTCGGCTAGCATGATGAACACTATAGTTTTCAAACCATATTTTCTTTTTTTAACCTGTGTAACATTAACTGCTATTGGTTAGAACAGGCTGGTGCTGCCAACTATCCTACAGTGAGTGCAACAGCAGAGGGTTATCAGGAAATTCATCAGGCCACAGCAATCAAACACACAGGCGTACAAACTTCCACCACTGGCTCTTAAAACACAGTTAATTTGTTCATGTTTTCCTAAGAGCAATTAACAGCAGGCAGGAGTTTTAATGAAATAAGCTGGCGATTCCCACAGGGACCATTTGTAATGAGCATTACAGAGCAGCAACAGCTTCGAAGTGTTTACATTAAGACATGATTGATGATAAAGCTGTTAAGCTACACCTTAGCTAAAAGGAAGACCCAAATCAAGGGATATTTCTAATTAAGTAATCTCATCCATTGGCATATTCCCTAAGTAAAGTTTTGGAGAAGAGAGAGGTGGAACGTACCTCTCTTAGATTCTTTTTGTACAAAATCAACAGAATTCAAGTCTTCTTGCACAAATGTAATTTTCAACTGTGTAATAGTTTATCAAAGTGGGATTGTATTGAAACATTTAGAAATTTCCATTGATGTCTGTTTATGACTTACTTGGAGCTGTACAAATGAGCTGTTAAAGGAATTAATTAACTTTCCGTTAGGGTTAAACAGGGTGTTAAACATGCCAGTGGAAATCAATTTTGGGAGTTTGTTATAAAAAAACTGCCAAACGTTTAATAAACAGGTTCTTAATTACTGGATGGATGAGTATCAAATCAAACATGCCTTTTTAAAAAAAACCAACTCAAACCAAACCTAAAAGCAAATAACAAATGTAACTATGATCATAGTTTTATGAAATACATAATACCGGATTTTAATTTTGCTGTGTGTTACACTTTATTCCAGGTTTCTTTGAGGTAAACAAAACCCTTGAGATGACAGCCTAAGATTTTCCACTGTTTAGATTTAAAAGAGGAATATGTAATCTAAATTGTTATTTTATACCAACAGAAACAACTGCACGGGCAGGTGTTATAAAAGTGGGATTAAAAATCTTCAGGAGCTCTTTAGGTGAAATGATTATCCAAAACATGAAAAACATTTTGAGAAACTTATGCTAGAAAGTGAGATTTTTGGAACCACCTAAGTGATTTAGAAGCAAACCCACCACTTGAAATCAAGGAGATTCAAGCTTCTAAGGAATGTAAGTACTCACAGAAATCCATGGCATGATGAAATAAATCCCTGGATTTTTCAAAATGCTGTATCATTGTTCTGTGAGACTCTTGGATGCTCTATGAATTGTAGTGTGATATAATTTCATACTTTTTGGTATCATTGACCTCAGGCTGGTATTTGGCTTTACAATACTGCTGCAATTAAAATTCGGCTGTGTTTCGGTAACCTCGGTGAATGTCGGCCTTTTGACTGAGGGGCCTTGATGTTTTAGCACAGTCCTTGCTGTGCTGTTCACAGCATGGGGCCTTTAATCTGATTCACTGTGGCAAGTCTGGAAATCAGAAACAGTGGTGCTTATAGCTCCTGACTGAGTAAACTAAATCTGCTGTTTTGATTGCACTTGTCTTACTGCAGTCCTTTAAAAGTGTGACACATTAAGTAAAAAGTGTACTGCCTTCATTATGAACCCCCCTCCCAAATCAACATAATCAAAGAGTAATCAGCACTTACATATGGTGTCTTTCCAAATCAGAATTAATTCTCTTATTTTGGATTCGTGGTTTTTTCTTTATGGAATACTTAAGCGTCGCATTTACGTGAGGAAAATCGGTTTACTGTAAATTGGAGTTGTTTCTGTCAAATTCATTAGGGACTGACTTGTGTTTAGGAGAGGAGTTCTAATGGGCTGTTGTTCCATGAGGAGACCAAGTAAGGCAGTGCAAATGGGAAGTGGAAGGGAAGGAGCATCTCTGCTCTGCACTGAGTTACACACACCGAGGAAAGAATGGCTAGGATGCAAAACTACATGGTACTAATGCAGACACATTAATGTGTTTACTAATGCATAAATGGTCCAGTGAACAAATTGCCATTGATTTGTGTTGAGATGAACTTAAAATTACTACAGTGGTGCTATTTTTAATCAAGTTGACAATTACTGTGATTTCTATGCTACTTCAGACACTTAGGAAAAAAAAAGATACATTTAGAAAACTTTATTGATCCTAATACTGGGCCTAAGATTTGGTGACCTGATCTTTTCATAGAAAGAAGAGCATATTTGTGTTGGTGGACAAGACCTTAATTTTAGGTTTTCTTGAGGGAAGATGGATGGTTCCCTCTACTAGGACAGGTGAGGTGAAGAAGGGGCCTGAATTCATTAGATGATTTAGTCTATTAATTAACCCTTCAGATTTAGAAAGGTTACAAATATCTATTGAAATTACTCATATGGAGCTCTGCTTCATTAAAGATTCTGCCTTTTCCTCTGATGATGATAATTACACACAGTAGTCAAGTCCCTTCTCAAGCCTTTGGTAAGATAAATATGCCAATTTATTTGTAAGGCACTTTAAAAACAATATTCTAGTTGAGGCTACCTTCTTCTTTCTGATCTTCTCTCTTTTCTAATAATTGTTTTGCTAAAGCAGTTGTAAGGGAGATTTTGCTCCTTCCAAATAAATCCAGCTGAATAATTGCTCTTCTCTAGCCTTGAGTTAATCATTATTTCCAAAGCTATTACAATGCTGCTGTAAAAGCAGCATTACACATTTTTATCATACAAGTCAATTATTGATGTGAACATTTGTACCTACAGGATAAGACTATAAGCTGGGAAATACAGGGTGATTTTGTGAATAGAATAAAATAGCCTAAATATGAAGGGAAACAGATTTTTTTAAAAAATACAGTGAATCCAAAAATGCATTCCATTTCAGTTTATGCCCTGGTGAATATAGCACTGAAGAATTCACATAGCTTTTTTCTGGGCCTAATCCATATGTTACATATGGAAGAAAATAATGAAAAGTTGGTTTCCCATACAAACAAATACAGCACTGATTTTAGCAGAAGACCCAGTTTTGTAAGATAAACATGTTTCTGATGTGAGGGACCCAAGGGCTCCTTTGATTCAGCCCTTGGCCACTGAACTCCAATTCCTATTCCAGGACTCCAGTTATATTCCCAAAGTGCTGGCACACCACAGTCAGCAAAATTTTCCTTCCAGCATCCTGCATGGAGAGCCCCATGCCAGGAAGTTCCAGAAAGCACAAGTCTCTGTAAGCAAAAGGACTGTTCCAGCTGAAGAAACCCAGTGGGTTTAGATCCTATCCAATGACATAAAATTCAAACAAACAGAAATTCCACAACACTTCCATGCAGTTCGTTCTGTGTTAGAAATAAAGGGCTTCTGGAGAGCTTGGGTTAAAGTGTGGACATTAACATTTCTAAATCTAGTAAATCTTCTAAAACAGCCATTATAATCAACCAATGCCAATGTAATTAAGTATAAAGACTGCAATTCATGCATTAATTCTTCTTTTCAATTTTCAACATCACTTCATCAAAAAACCCCCAACTACCTCTCAGCACATCTGTAGATATATTATAAACTTGCTATTTATAAAATTTTGGAAAAGTACTTGCCTTTGATTACCCCATTTTCATAATATACATATTCAGTTGTATAATTATAGCAATTCAAAAGCTGTGTGTATAGTGCAGTATTAAACACAAGGCAGGTTTCAGTTAGAAATACAGGCATTGTGGGGTTTCTATTTTTTATTTCTATTGGCCATTTTTAGCTATTTATACTTTATATCTAGGTATTTATTTCTAGATATCTTTTTAATGAATTGTTATTGTATATTCAGTATTATTTCCCCCCAATTCTGTATATAACCCAGTCTTCTATGTCTGACAAGAGGAAATCCATGTTTCCTATTTCCACCTTACATTGCTTTTTTCATATTGCTCTGTCTATTCATAAAGATTTATCTTTTTTTTTCCCCTGAAACCATACAGACTTCTATAATATTTATTAGCTTAAGGAGCAATCTTTATTCTCTGTAAGTTGTTAAGGTAGCTTTGATTTAGGTATTGATACCGTGACCAGTCATGTTCTGCAGTGTATTTGGCACAAATGAGCAAGCTTCTTCCTAACAGTTCACAAATACATTATTCCTTAAATATCCCAGTGAATCATGGTTAAATACACAGATTAAATCACAAACTATTTCAACTGCATGTACTTACATTTTCGTTAGTTTGGTTTGTTTTCATACAAATGGAAATGGAGAACTGCAGTTGTCCTGTGTACACTCAAAAATTATAGCAGAACCAAACTCTGCTAATGGAATGTATCTGCTTTGGAAAAGTTGAGTTCCAGCTGCTTACTCCCTAAACAAGCAGCGTCCTGTGCAGAGAGCTTTGCCCGCTGAACTCGTGAGGCGCCTCCGGCTCTGGAGAGGCCTGGCACTGGGGCTGCTGACAGGGGAACCCTGCACTTGGCCTGGGGGGATTTCTGCATCGCTTCAGCTGCAGCCATGGTCAGAATTTAAAGTTCTCCTGGAAGATGGGCTGTACTAGTTTGAAAGGCAAATAGTTCTGGTAATTTCTGTGGAACGGGAGGGGTGGGGGAAGACCCAAACAACACCCCACCCCCCTGAAACTCCCAGCAGCTGTGACTTGTCTAGAGGACAATAGCAGAAATATTACAGTCAAGTTCTAGGTGTACACTGAAATAATTACTTGCAGGTCAATGAAAAATCCTCTAAAGTGAGTTTGTATGTGGTTATTTTTATGTGTCTTCAGGGACAGTACTGTCATAGCACAATGAAGAGCACAGCCTCAGCTATTCTTTCTGCTGAGAAATTTAGATAACAAAACAGAAAAGGATTTGGAAAAATAGCTGTGAATATCTGTGGTCAGCACTATGGGCAAATGACAGGGCCTTAGTTGGTGAGTGGGACTCCGTCATGCACAAGAGGTAGTTTCCTGGTCATCTCTTAGAAAATCTGAAATTCTTTTGAAATGGCTGCTTAAAATGCCAATTTAACTTTCTCCCTTTACTTTTTAAAAAATTTTTACGTTTTGTATAATCCTGTCAAAGCCATGTAAAATTATCCAATTTTATGATATTACCTCAATATCATAATGATATTACCTCAATTTCCTCAAAATATATGTTAATGAATAACACAATAATGTCCTGATATGGATAATTTGTGTTCTGTGACAGGCGTCACTGTATAATAACACCTCAGATTATCTATAGTCCCAGATTATCAACCACAGTAGAGATGATTATGCATGAGAAAAGTTATTGTTAATTAAACAAATGAGCTTTCTCTTACAAATTACTAAATTACTAGAGCACCCTTATGCATGTCTAGCCCTGAGTTTAAATTACTAACTTCAGTGTTGATTAGAATCATGTCAAACTGAATTTAATCAGTTCCAATTTAAATAGGAAATCTTAAACCTAGGTCCTTATGTAATATTAGTTTAGCTGCTGCTAATTCAGTCTGAGATGATGCAGTTCAATACTTGCTCCTTCTTTACAGTCAGTTCTACTGTAGGAAATCCATGTTGTGATCTGGAAACCAGATACAACTCCGTGCATTCCTGCTCTTTTCAGGCCAGAATGATTAACAAATCTACACCTTCCATTGAAAGGAAAGATTTCCTCTTTTTCTCTTTGAAATCCAGTTCCCTTACAATCTACTTGAAATTGGCACTTCCTTCTCTTGCTGGGCAGTCTGCTGTCCAACCCACCCTAAGTGGGACTATTATTTTTGGGTGCCTGCAGTTTTGATGACATAGAGCTGGTAGCTCCCCTCTGCCTTCCCTTGAGCCATGAGAAAGGCCTTTCCTGACTGCACAGAATGAGGATGAACAGAACCTGCTGGAGCCACAGAGAATTTGGATAGGGAAGTTTGAATAAAAGATGTTGGAGAGGAAAGCCCAGGTGTAAGTAATAGGTACGCAGGGGATTAACTGAGTGGGTAAGGAAGATTGTAACTGGGTGGAAACACAAAGAGCAGCAACAAAATCAATGTTTTTAATGATGAAATGGAAATGGATCTGTATGTACCATAGTAGCTTATTTTCCTGAACCTAGAATAGAACTGAGGATTGTCAGATTTTTCCATGTCTGTTGTTTTTAGGAAATTGCTGGGAAGCCCAGAGATTGTCCTCTGGACCTCTGGTTTTCATCTATGTTAGTGAAAGTGTGAGACATCATAGGTGTAGAAAACTGCAGGAGAAAACTGTGAGGGACTCAAAATTTCAGCACTACTTATTGTCTGGGTAGGTATTGTCCTGTCATCCCAGGCATTTTACAATCCTATAAACACTTCGGTTCCCAATAAAGTCCTATTCTCCTTTAAAACAATATGTCAGTTTTGCATAAAGTGCCTGAACTTGTTATTCTGTGTAGTATGTTTCTTGTCACAGTGTTACCAAGTTTCCCTTTTGAGAGAAGGAAAACAAAATAAAACTTATTCAGGGAGATGGGAGCCATCTGTACCTGTTCCAAAGAACACCAGAGGGATTTCACCACTTTTTAGTTTAATTGATGACAGATTGTGCTAAGTCAGGCACCCAGTAATTTAAGAAATGCCAGTTTCTGATTCACAGAGCTTTCTGAAAAGGGACTGAGTGAATATCTGGTGGCCTATATAATTTTTGAAAACAAGTTCAGTGAATCTTTCCAGAGCAAACCATATGGATGTTTTAGCTGATCAGAAACAAATCAAAAATAAACATTTGAGCAGCACATTTTAAAGGCAGTATGCACCAATTAATAGGGAAATAATTATTGCCAATTACTAGACCTGAACAGGAATGGAATTTTATTTTGGGGAAGAAAATAATATTTTCTGAATTAATAGATATTTATATAATATTAATATATAATATTTTAAAATGTATTTATTTTCAGTATATTGTTATTTTTTCTATTTGGTATAGTTATACTGAAAGTAACTTTTTTCCATGTTTAAGAAGTTGGCTTGAGTGACTTAGAGCTTTAGCACAATGATTTTTCCATGCTTCTTCCCCAGTTCCTTTTTTTTGAAATTAAGCATTGCTGAAATTACAACACCCTACCAACTGTTTTCCTGTTGTCAAAACTCCCAGAAACCCCTGGAATTTGCTGATATGTTTGTCTTCTTTCAGTAGGAACCGTACGCACAAACAGTTCAAAGTTCTAATAATGCAGAGGAAATACCCCAGTAAGTTTGCTTTGCTGTGTGTTCTACTGTAGTGATACATCTGATTGTAAAATAGGTTTTCTTTAAAGTATGCAACAAAAATTTAGGAACACTTAACCCAGTTAATTTCACTTATTCCAGCTTTTAAATTTGTATTTTACTAAAGCAAATTAAAAATTGACTTTGCTGCGTCAGAGCATTTCAGGAATTTGAATCAAGATACAGATATTTTCCAAGTGTTTTGTGTTATATATATGTGAAAATTAATTATGAGCAGAAGATTTTAAATTAAGTTCATATTTTCAAAATATGAAGTCTGCTTTCAAGCAGCACAGTGATACTAAAAATTAATGAGAAAATGAAGCACAAGCAAAACTGTCCAGAAGAGATTCTATGTAAGAATAAAGGGGAAAGGCAGACGTGAATGAAGAATGGAGGTCTTAACCAACTGGCTCTTCAAAAAAGTTATCTTACATACTAGAAAAACATTGTCTAGCAGCACATGGAAGGCAGAGCTTCCCTTCTGGGTCATGGATACCAGGGGAACGTTTGAGTCATCCCGTGGAAGTTTGCTCCAATAAAGTCACTACAACTCAAGGTCTCCATGCTAAAAGTGGTTACTGCTGGGGGAAGTGTCCTGCTGCTCAGAGCCTTTATAATGTCCCTCACTCCATGGTCACTGGGCTGCTACCCATTTCTGCTCAGTCAGGGTACATTTTCAGTATTCCAAACTGGGTTATTAATTCATCATCTTCCTATATATAATGTTGCTCATTAGTGTATTCTAACAGCAAAGGCTAAGTCTGGTTGGCTCCAGTGCTATAGAAGATCCAAATACAACAGAAAAGCTCCATGAGCATAAGCAAGTAAAAATACTTTGCTCTTAGGAAGTGCTTTTTATCTCTTGGCCTCACAGTTTGTATCTAAGTGTTTGCATCTCTATCTTGCTGTTGGGAATTTTGGAGAATAAAAGGACAAAGCAATTGCCCAGCATCAAACAGCACAGCCCAGAGAAACCTCCTGATTTCCTGACTTAAAGCAGAGATAAAGTATGCTATTTTCTGTCTGATTAAACCCATTGTAATTAGGTTCATAAAAGGAATGAATAGTCAATAAAGGGTCCGGCTGATAACAGAGGAAGCCAAAGTTTCGTACCAAATATGATGCAAATTGTGTTGTTTTCATACCTTGTTTTCCCCCCCATCTGTTCTCATTGCTTATATCTGTCCTTCCCATATGTGGGTGTAATAAGAAAAGGAATAACTTTACACCTCCTGTTGGAAGGATTACTGTTTCAGTGATGTACATGAATGATTTGGTGTGAAAAGATGTACTAGAATTACCACAAGAAGGTATTTTCCTCTTGAGTCTTTTAGTCCTATATCATAGAGAAGTCAAGTTATTATGCATTTAAATTAGATTATTTCCTGGAGTGAAAACACCTTTCAGTTTTCCAGGTCAAATTTCTCCTAGGTGATAAACATTAGTTGTATTGCCACATTGGTTTAGCTCCCATAGCTGTCTTTTTCCTACATGTTGAACCTTCCTGCAGAAACCCAGAGCTCCTTTGATCTTCCCTTGCTGCGCTCCCTTTGAACAAGCTCTCTGTCCTCTCCACCTATAATACCCACTTCATTTCTGGTAATGCCAGCAGCCTTCCAATTCACTTGTTTCAGTCTGAGTTCAAATTGAACATGGATTACCATAATTGTGGTAGCACACTTAATCACTGCACTTATTCAAGATGCTGCAGCTGTGTTTGCTTTCCCTGAAGATTCCAATTGTTCTGTACAATTCCAGAAAGAAAATATCATTTCAGACTTCACTAGTTTTAATATTAGTCAGGGAACTTCTTGTGGGAATTTTTGTCTACAGAAGTGTAGTATTTGAAGTTTCTTAAGGCTGTTCTGAGATTCTTGCTTACAGATATATTTGAAAACAATTGAAAGCACGGCTGCATGTTGAACACATGCAGGGTTTGGTTTCCAGTATTTAAGTTCATTTTTTCAGTAGAAGGTTCCTAAAAATTCTACTACCAGAGTACAAATTAGAAAACAAGCATTCATAATCTAAGTAAATGCTCAGATGGGAGTGAAAGCCAAGTGAAATCCTCTGCTTCTCATGCATCATGACCTTTCATAAATACTCTGGAAGCTCAGACCCTAAGCTCCACCTCTAGAAATTCATTTTGCAGTGAGGTGGCATAACTATAATTAAGGACAGAAATGACTCTGCAATTTGTAATCCAGTTCAGGTCCTTAATGGGTATAAATTATCAGACATTACCAGCTTCAGTGGAGCTGTTCTTATTTATTCTTGGTACCTGACACACAGTTCATAAGCCTGCCAATACTTGTTGAGGGAAAAGAAAACTTGGCTCACTTTCTCCTGGGCTCTTAAGGCTAATGCAATTTAAAAATGTATTGTTTTCTATTCAAGTAAAGAAATGAGACTAGGAATACAAAGCAGAGAGTGGAACAGCTGAGTTGGAAGGTGACGTTTAAACAAAATCATTTGTTCTAGTGGTTTTGTATTTGTAAATTATCATGCATTATGATCTAAAGTAGAGGGTAAAGTTCTGATTGTAGGATACATTCTGCACTGCTATTGGCAGAGTAATTATCTGCCAACAAGATGCTGCAACATAGAATATCACCCACTGTTTCTGTCTGGAATAGCTGCCATTTGCATTCTTCTTGTTGTTCTTGTTGTTGTTGTTTCTGGTTTTGGGGTTTTTTTTTTTTTGTTTTTTTTTGTTTTTTTTTCCTTCTTTTTTTGTAACCACTGATTTCTCTGTCCTTCAGTTTAACTGAATTTTTGTCTTACTGGTTTAGCACAGCTACATTTCACAAGGTGCAAGCAATCTCACACCTTAGTTATGCTATATATTTGAAAGACTATATGCTACAAAAAGATTATCCTATAAAAATAGATTTATGACTCTAGGGAAAAAATTCAAAGATGAGAGTTGTTGGGTGATAGCAGTTTGTACAATCTGTGTTATAAAACCAGAGCCACTGTGTGGTAATTTGCTACCAGGTCATCTTTTCTTCCCTATGAGCCGGTCTCACTCCTCAGATTTCCATTCAGTTGACAAGGGGTCCTTAATGCCCTTGCTGCCTCTTTTCTCCTAAATCCCTGTGAGCCTGAATCCTTTGTAACCATCTGTGACATCCCGAGTTTGAGGTATTTCCTGTGACCTGTGTTCCTTACACAGACACTCGCAGTAGATGCCCTGCTTGCCCTGGCCTTTGCATGCTTCTGCTGAATCTTTTGTATAGGTTTAATATGCTCAAAACATTTTAGGGTGCACTATTTTTTCTGAGATTATAACAACCCTTGTCGAACAATTTAAAAAAAGGCTTAATCTCATTTTGATTTTTCTCTTAGGATACTTAGTAATATAATGAGTAAAAATATCTATTATGGAGAAATATTCCAGCAATCTGTGTGACTTTTAATGCAATTGTAGCAAAAGAACAGGCTATAAAGGTAGAGCAAATCCATCTTGGAATGACTGCAGTCTCTGATACCTGATAGTGCATGAAAGGATGATTGATCTTCTGCTGTTAAAAGAGAATACACTGGGAAGGCCTGTATAAAAAAAGTCAATGGCAGGAAAAAGCAGGGGCATAAGGGGAGCTGGAATAGCTGCTCAATCCATAGCAATGTCACGTATCCGATGTAACTACCTGACGTGGAAGAGCAGGATTATAACAGAGGTTATACATGAAAGAGGTAGATAACATTCCATTAACTTTTCAAAAAAGCTGAAAAATAAGATTGGAAACCATGTTTCCAAATTATTACCTACAGGTAACAAGTCATAGACAGATGCTCATGCAAGTCCACCTCAGCACTTCTCTGTGGCAGCTGTCCATGCACATGCTCATAGCTCTCAGGAAACGGGGATGCAAACACACCTCCACTTAGAAAGATAGTGAGGGAAAGAAAGAAAAGAAGAAGAAGATGTAAAATAGTACATTTTAGGAGAGTAATTAGCCACAAAGATAGCTGTGATAAAGGCAAATGTGATACGAGAATGGATGGTCAGGTATTTCTAGGCATGTGGGTGCTTTGTTATAAAAGCTCAACATTAAAAAAGAAGAGCTTGAGGATAACGCTGGCAAAAACCCAAATGCACGCTACCTGGAAATAAATAACTTCAGCTTGCAGATGAAAACTCTAATGTGTGACAAGTTATGGCAGAAGAATATCCTTGGACCTTGCTGGAAAAGTAATCAAAATGTTGGTGTTTCTGAGGATTTAGTCTTCTATTCTTTCCATACTGGGTGTTAAACCTAGAGCGCAGAAGCAGTCATTTCTTCACGAAGTTTTGTTTGCTGAAGGAATTCATGTGTGTGGTTATCCTGGCTTTCAACAACTGTTGAATGAACTGAATGGGTAACACTGCTTGTCTCCAAGATTATAACTCAGTGACACCACAATATGGCAAAGTTTGTGCTGACATCATAACAAACAACCCCCCCCAAAACTTACTTACAAAATTCCTGTGTGCCCTGAAATTGCGTCATGATCAGGCCTCTCCTGAACCTGAGTCAGAAGGTTAGAGCCTTATCCTTCATTTCACATAGAAAGGCAAGTGCCAAGGTATGCATGGACCCAGTGCAGAGCCAGCTGGCCCCAGACCCTTCTGACCTGCAGACCTGTCCTAGTTTCAAAGA
>VYZT01053957.1:0-28190 GCA_013400735.1 Pomatostomus ruficeps
TATATATACAGGGATACACATACCATTGTTCACTCTAAGAAACTCTCAGACTTGGGCATTCATGTTTTCATTTTGACCATTCAGGAAAAGAGTATTTATGTTACAGTCCACTCCCATGCTCACAGACTGATGTTTATCAGCTTTTCCCATTAAAACTGTCATGCCCCCCAAAACAAGATTAATAGAAGCCAACATTACTTCATGTTCTTGGCACTTAAATGGAACTAAGGCATCAAGTCAAAAAAACTTCCTAAATTGGGAGGAGCAGAAAAGTGGACTTTTATTCCCCTTGCTTCAGGAGTGTATGTTTCTTATTTACTGTTAGCTAGGATAAACCAGATGTAATTTATTGCTGAAGTGTAGAATACAAATTCCATGAAGTTCACACTCATGGATATTGTCAGTTTTATCCCACTTAAGAATCTGTCTCTCTGTACTGCGGATAGAAAAATAATTAGGTCTCTTAAAGCAAACGCAATCTACATGCAGTTGGTGAGACTTCCAGCAAAGTAAATCCCAATTCCACACACTTACTCTGTACATACAAAACCCTTGTGGGGTTTCAGTGGTTAGTCTGATTGGTGTCCCCTTACCAGCCCAAGATAATGTGCAGTTAGCAGCACTACGTTACTGTTACACTTACATTGTTCTACTCTTCTGTCACTTTGGGGTTGATCACACGGTTTACATCAACCTCTGCTAGACATCTTTAGCTGCAATTCCCAACCCAGGAAGCGTTCTCATCCCTGCTGTGAACAAGGAGGCCCCTCCCTCGTGCCAGGCTGCGTGACACAGGTGTCCCTGGGGGTAGTTTGTGGCATGGGGCAGGAACACAGGATCTGCATAGTCCAGCAAGAAGCATTAATTTCCTGGCTGCCACACGAGACAGCAGTTGCTCCCCATATCCCTGTGTGCAGTTTTGAAGATTTAGGTACTGGGGAGAACTGCAGTGCTTGGGGACGTGTGGTCCTCATCAGACCAAACTGCAGGAGCTTTGGATGAATAGAAGTACGTATTTGCCCCTCTGCTATTTCTTCCAGTAAATTCATAGCTACAATGAACCAAACACCACCATGCTTAGTTCTTGCAAAACTAATGAAGAGAAGCAGGTACCACCAAAACGCTTTTCTGAAGACCACCGAAGGCAAATGCCTAAAGCCACTGTGAAGCTCTTCCCACAAAGGGCTTCCTAACTCCCCAGCTCAGGGCAGCTTTCTCAATGCTTTGGAGCTGCCTCAGTCTTCCTGCCTGTCTGACCCTGCCCACCTCCAGCTGTGCATGTTAGATATGTGTGCATATTCAGTCTCACAAGTGTTTAAAGCTCATTTGATTCATTTATGTTTGCTGCATTTAGTGGTTTTCAGCAAAAGTCTGCAGGAAATAGTACCACATACAACAAGTCCATGAAAAACCTAACAATACACCATAGATTGGATCAGGTTCTTCTCCTCATTCCCCTCCACCTCTGGCCTGTGGATATGCAGAACTCTTCAAAATGTGTCATTTTTTGTTGCTTCCAGACACTGGTGTTTCCTTGTTGCTGTATTCTAACACGACTCTGCTTCCAGAGACTTTTATTCACCGTCACAACTCTTAAAAACAAACAAAAAAACCTTCTTATGTCTCCATACACTCCTTTATGGCCTTTATTTAATTATCTAAAGCTTAAGAATGATTTCCAAGTTAGTGTAGTAGCAAGTAAAATGGCCTGGGGCCCTTTTAGGTCAAATAATAATTTCTTATGGATTACTTGTTCTCTTTATTTCCTGTTTTAAAAGTATTGCTTAAGCTGCTATACAGGGATCTATTTTTACAACATCTTATTTTTTCTTCACATTATTATGACATGTTTTTGTAAATCATAATGTATAGATCACTGGCTTCATCAGAAACATGTATTTAATTGCACGTTGCACTCAAGAACCAAGAGATTCTTTAATTTTCTCATTCTTAAAATCAAACCGACAATTTTGTGTTTGCAATCCACTGAATGAAATATAAATACTAGGAAAGTACAGATAAGACTACCAATCCATTTCTAGAAAATGCCTTCCCCTAAGTATTCAAGCCTGGGCCATCAGTCAGTACCAAACCCCAAACTGCACTTCTTTTTCCTGCCTGAATAAACCACATGTAAATACTCTCAGAATGAGGACCTGATAAATTTACTCCTAATAAATTATTTACAGTTCCATATGTGTTTCCTTGCCAACGGTTACTGTTTAGTGAAACAAGGAAAAAGTGGGAAGTAAAATTCTGTGCAAGTAACACAGAAACCACAGCAACATATTCAAAGTTTCAGCATCAGGGAAATAAGTGGCTGTATGCCTAATATCAAGTATTCAAAGCCAACCTTAGTCACAAGGTTTAAAAAAAGAGAACATAGAGAAAAAGGAAAACCATACCAAACGTCACCTCTTGAAGCAATCCAAATTCAAACACTATTGACTGTAAGATGTACGACATATCAACACCTTCCCGAGTTCAGTCTGTTTTTCAGTTTCATAAGACCCTTTGCAGAAGTAGGTACTAAGGGACAGCAAAGAGGCCACTTGCCCATGCCAAGGCAGACTTGCCTGGTCAGAGGCCTTAACACTGAAGAGATGTAGCTGAGGAAAGGCTGAAAATAAGAAAAATACCTACAGCAGCTTAAACACAATGCAAGCCAGGAAAGGGAAACCCTCAAGAAAAAGATGTCCAAATGACTGGAAGGTATGTGGAGAGGTACAGCTACCTGAATTTCTTCCTCAGCAGTGCCACTCGCTGTGGCAGCTGAAATGCATCTGTGGTTCTGAAGCCCCTCGGTCAGCTCCAAGCGTAGAGCCAACACAAAGCTACCTGTCCTTGCCCCATCCTTCCATTCTACCCACAGGAGAATGCCTCCCATAAAGGAGCTGGAGTGGGAGCGGAGCCTTCTGACAAGGCTCAGCTCCCCAGAGGCTTGGGGAAGTGATTGGTTTTGCATATGAGGACCACAGTGCAGAGATCCAGCCCACCACAGCTAGCAAATTCCACAAATTCCTCTTTTCTCTCAAGAATTCTCTGATTAGCTGGGAAGATAGTTTGGCGTGTAATGTGGAAAGAAAGGTCATCCTGCCTGCGAAAGCCTGATTCATATACAATGTCCTAGAAAGGCTACTTTTTGTTTCCAGCGCGCTGAGAATAGCTCTGGCTGCTGCAGACAGCATCCCTGTAGGAACAGGCGTGGGGAGGTCTGCTCCAACGCTGGATGTTAACAGCAAAACATCCAAATACTGCATTGGATGGGCCTTCTGTAAAAGACTGGTTTTGGAAACCACATATTTATGTGCCTTTAATCCACTGATTGGTCCAAGTTAGCTTCTGTCATCAGCGTTACACAAATGGCAGCTACCACATGTTCCTTTCCATTTCCATTGCACATCAGCTTGAAATGAAGACAATCTCTCCAGTGTGAAGCACAGAAGGAAGTGCCTGCAGCCCCGGGGCTTTCAGGGGAGACAAAAGGAAGACCCAGGATATTTAGATACTGGGCTATGCAAATAGCTCCTTGATTACTTTTTTAATTAAATAAGGATGCTCAAGTGTCAGCAGAAACTCTTTGGTGTTCTTCCCTCTGCTCGGCTGCCCATAGATGAGCATATCCAGCCACCCTTACATCCAGCTACCCAAGGAGGAACAAAGCTGAAAGTGAATCAGGTTCAGCCACCTGGAAATTACACTTATTTTATAGAGAAATATATATAGGATATATATAGGAAATTACACTGGAAATTTAATCTCTGCATTATTTAACTTTGTGCTACAGCTATAAACAATAGAAGAAAAAGACAGGAAAAAAGGTCATTCCCATGCTTTCACTGGGGAGCAATGGCATGGAAATGACATCACTGACATCACTATCCAAAGTATACGTTTGTATAAGGCCATTTCCTAATGAAGCACTTGTGCTTTACTAGGTTTATTTTGAAACTCTATTTGCTTATTTTCCAGCCATGATCAAAAGAACATTCAGTGTGTTCTGCAGGAAGCACTTGAACCCTGTAGAACAGAACAGATTTTTCCTAGCCCCCGAAGTAGCCAGCAATAATATCATTTGTACAATAAGCCCGACTGCACGAAATGCTCTGCTGTTTCCTACCAGTGGATAGATACTGCATTGGGAATGATGGCCTTTGTGTGGCAGAACAGGGCTTTCTCCCCAAAGTATCCAAAGCTTCATTTAGTGTGTATTACTGGGAATCAGTGGTGTCTTTTCCCAGCCTCCAAACCTCTGAGCCTCTTGCCAGATGCTGTTGCTTAGTAGCTGTTACCATAACACTGGCTCTTCTAATACCTTGGGTAAAAATGTTATAAAGCATGCAAATCCATTCTGAGAAGCTGGGAAAAAGAATCATACCTTAATGTTAAAATTGTCATCAAGAAGAATGTTTTCCAATTTTAGGTCCCTGTGGACAACGCCGTTCTGAAACAAGGAAGAAAAAAATGGGGAAGAACATGAGAAAATATTGGGAAAATTAAAGGTGAGCTGGCAGGGTGGTCTTTGCATCTACATTTCAGGGCTGATTTCACTGTCATAACACTCTCAAGGCCCAGTGACTAGTGACAGGCGCGGTATTAGTCACTTGGTGTGTGGTTAAGGGAAGAATGACTGGAATCTGTCCTCCCACAAAGACTCTAAAACAGCAGGGGGGTGGGGGGCGGAGGGCTGGGGGGTTTCTTTTCAGAACTTAATTTCATCCTGGATCCTGCCCCCACTGCGTGAAAGCTGCATATCCTTCCCAGGCACCAGAAACCAGCATCTGTCAAGGACGTTAGCCCCTACAAAAGCCCTCATTTCTCCAGTGAGAGGGAGAGCTGTAATCCCGAAGGACTGTAAATGTTAAGGATGGAAGCAAACAGGCTGGGTCTAGGTCAGAGCCGTCTTTAAAGAAACTTGGGAAAACTAACTACATCAGGAATGGCACTGCAGCTTTTCAGCACTACCCAGTGAGGACTTTGAGAAACCCCCCTGTTTATCAGAACTCAAGTAGAGATTGAAGTGTTTGAAGAATTCAAATAAAAATTGTGTTAGCTGCTCATTGCCTTTAGCGTCATACATGTTTTGGCTCTATGCAGTTGTTTCATAAACAGGGATAAAAGGTCCATGATGACAGCCAGTCACCTACCTTGGGTTTAATCGCTTAACTTGTCATTCCAAGTGGGTACCATGATGGATAAGGTCATTAGCAGATGGTATCTTTCCCGCTACATCTGGTAAAGTTACTTTTACCTATCCAGAATGAGTACATGCTAAAGCTCATACATGAACCTCACAGCTTTCTCTTGGCTTTTTCTTTCATATACTCTATCTCCCATTCTAAAGTTGTTTACTAGCATATTCGAATAGCAAATTAACATTTGTTTGAATGCATTAATATTAATATTAATATTAATATTGTAGAGGTTATATGAGATGTCTCCTCTAGTTGATGTAATTTTGGGGTTTTAATGTCAAGAGAATTATTTCAAGGGCAAAAATGCAATGTAGGGCTAAACTAAGGGTGTGTCTGGTATCTGCCATAACACAGAAAAACATCATTAGTCTTTTTAAAAAGCTCAGTGTCGCACTTTTAATGAAGATCTGATAAAACTGTACGCTCTGATACTTAATAATGAATGCTGTTGCCTCAGACATGCTTTGAAATACATGCCAGAAATCAGCCTTGAAACAGCATTTTTTACTGTGAAGTCCTTTGCTCACCTTGTGGCAGTAATGCACAGCAGAGACTATTTGTCGGAAGAAGTGTCTTGTCTCTCTTTCGCTTAATCGCCGCCTCTCGCTGATGTAATCATACAACTCTCCTTTACTTGCATACTCCATGATGATCACAATCTTATCTTTATTTTCAAACACTGGACAGAATAAAAGAAAAGAAAAAACACCACAGTTGATTCAATACATTTGAAAGTTGACACTTTAAAGAGTGAAGAAGACTCGGGATGTCTGAACACACCCTAGACCACCACTGCAGCCTGGAAAGACATACGAACAATTCCACTGCAAAAATCAAGTTCCAAAGCTACTTTTTACCAGAAGAAGATTACAACATCTCAGAACAGGAGAAGGAAGCTGAGGCTATCCTCACTTTCATATGGCTAAATGAAGCTCTTTGTCTCAAATAATATGGGGTCACAGGGTGGCAAAGTCAACTTATCCTAGTGAGGTGACGTGGACACTTGTGCCAGTAACACCTGAATACTAGTTCCTGCTCCAGCAGGGACTTCCTCGTACCAGTAGCCCACTTGAGACCAGAGGACAGAAGCAAACAGGAGCCCTCGTATCATTTGGAAAGGGTTAATAGAAGGCATAATAAATTCTTGTCTTCAGTGACTCATACAGGGCTGCCATTTGGCTTACAATGACTGTTGGCTAGCTTTCACCTACCACCAAAATGCAACAAGTGAACTGACAGATGTGTCCTCCTCCACCCCGACTCTGTGCGACAGCATGGCAGGCACGGACACCCGAGCTTGCTGTGGCTCCAGAGCTGTACAGCTCTTGCCAGTGTGGCTCTGTACCCCATCTCATGCACCCACCTCATCCTTGAGCTTCCTTATCTCCTGCCTCCACCACATGTTGCACCACATGCCACAGATTGCGTGCTGTAATCCCATCGCTTGCACAGAGTCAGCAGCAATGCGCAATGCCAGCGTAAGCAGAGCAAGGAAAACTCATCTAGTACACGTCACAGCCCAACTCTTCTTTGGGGCTGAGAGCAGGCTGTGTCACATGCTGTCACTGTGAGTGGCCGATAACTAATATTTAATCTAGTAAAGCAGCCTGTTAATAGTCTGGAATTGCTGTAATGTCCCCAGCTGCTAAATAATTCTTCCCTTTTGTCACTGAAAATCCACTGCAACCCACTGGAAACTTCCTGCACCTGCCATAAATAACCACTGCTATATGAAAACAGGGTGATTTTCCTTTTCTTTTTATCCGTGGCAGCACTGGTCACACTGGCAGCAAGGCATATTCAAATTAATGAGATTAAAGGGTTTATTACACATAGATGCTAGTTTTGACCAGCCCTACTGTAATGACACATTCCTATATCTCTTCAGCAAAGCTCAGCCAGTAGCCTTTACTGATTTAGAAAAAAACAGAATTAAGCTTCAGCTTTTACAGCAAAATGCGCAGCTGCCTCTCTCAACACACAGATATTTGCTGCTCTTAGGCTTTGTCTCATGTCCTCTCACACCTTGTCACTCAAATCTACAAGCCAAAGCCTCTGCAGCTCACTCTAACACCCCTGAACCCCAGCCAGACAGCTCTGATAAAAGGGAGAGCAAACAGCCAGATAAAATTGGCTGCTTACTTGTCTGCTGGCCTCACTGTACCCCGAGGCAGAGGCTCCTGCCAGCGATTACGTCCTATGTGCATCCTCATTAGCAATAAACTTTGGAAACTGGAAAAGCCGTCTCTGGATGGATTATACATACAGCATCCTCTCCAAGAATGACAGACTGATACTGTCTGGGAAAAACTGAACATGCTCCGTGTCATACAGGGAAGTGCTGTGATGTGTTACCAACGAAACAGTAATGCACACATTGATTTCTCTAAGCTCAGAAAGGCTTGGTAGCTACGGGCTTGTTCAAGAAGGCAGAAAAAAACAGTTTCAGTTAGCCGAGACAAATCACTGAGAACAGTCATGTAAGAGATCTGGTTTAAAACAAATAGATAAGCAACACAGCAACAACGGCAACAAAATCTCCCCAAAGCCCCAGCTGACTCCATGAGTTAGGGGTTGCTGTATCGTGCACATATAGGTGAAGTTGCCACATGGCACAAATTATCTCAGTGTACTTTCATGGGAATGCACATCCCCAGCAGCTCCAGCTGAGGACCACCCTCGGCTCAGAGGCACCTTTGCCCTTGGCTCTTCTTGCCCCACTCCCCCAAAAGCTGACGCCCTACCAGGTGTTCAGTGCTGCTGATGATAATAACAGCAATAACAGCCCTGCCACAATAGAGCATTCTTCCAGGCTGTGCTTTTATTGAAGTTTTGCCTTCATTACTCAGTCCTAAGAGTTTTCCCAAATCATCCTTGATGTTCTGAAGTTTTAAATTCTAAAATATAATTTTTTTAACTCAGATTTGATTTGCCATATTAATACAAGTCCTGATCTAGATGTATTTTCCACCATTTCTACAGAATTGAGGTGGAAAGCATTAAGTTTGGAGGAATCTGCATTCAAAGGGACTTTCCATTTCAAGTTTTCTCTTACACCCTCTAGGAAACTGAGATAATACCATCAAGCTGAATTTAGGAAAGTGTAAATCCCTGTTCCAAATTTCAAATTTTTGTCACAAAGCCACACTAGAATCAATGAGAACAGAATCGTTCCAGTAACTCATATTTGGCTTTCAGTGTACCAGCACATTCTTCTTCGTAAGGGAGAATTGTGAGAGGAAAACTATCCTTGAACTTAGATGACATTACAGAGGCCTCCTCACCATCACCAGAGCTGAACGATTACAGAATTAAACAGCAATTTGTTTCTCCACCCAGGAGCAGAGGTGAATAGCGAGGTATTTTTTTACAACTGCGTCATTTCACTTCAGAGCATCTCCACCATATCAGCTGAACCTCATGAGTGGGCTCACAGCTATTTCCTGCAGAGAGGAAACTGAACAGCAAACAGAAAATCTAAAATGAGAGCTGCTGCTGAAGGAAGAGGAGGTTGAAAGGCAGTGGGATTTATATCTATACACACACATAACCTTAAAGAGGAATTCAGTGGTCAAGACTAACAGGCATATGACAAGGTGGTATTCTGGCAAGTCTCAAACCATCAACCAAGTACACCATGAATTTTCACAGTAGTATTTAGGATGTCAGGCAGGTTTCACACGGGCACTTCTGAACTTCCCTTCTGAATATGTAGTTTTATAAACATATGCTCAAGAAAGCCTTGTGGCCAATGGCTGAGGGAAGCAAGGAGGGCATTAATTAAAGGTTGGATTGACTTACTGCAAAGAATAATGAGGTAATAAATATACCGTCCTGTTAGCACCTGGGCTGTAACCTGCGGGCTGATGACGAGCGGGTTGCCTCCATATAGCTTCTGGGACTGCCTGGTTCACTCATTGTTTCTGCTGCAGACGATTTATTACCTGCCATCCTACTGCATATTCATTCTGAAACTGACCCCCACCTAGAAGTGTGCCTGAACCCTGGCTGCACCTACTGCCAACAGAGAAGCATGGCTTTGGAAGGATGCTGAACCTCAGGAACCTCCCAAAGGTTGCTGCTTCTGGGATGGCCATGTCATACAAGCCTGCTCCTCAGCCCTGAGCAAGGTCAAGGGAAGGAGGCCATGGACAAGTAAGGCGGGGCTGCTTTAGCTTCTCTCAAACCATCAATACTCTGCAAACAGCTGGCCAAATTAGATAAGTGGAGACCTGTCAGTACCAACACCCAGATGTGGATAGCAGGAGAGATGTCCTGTCAATCAAAAGTCAAGATAGGGGGGTTGCTTAGATACAAGGCATGAGCTTCACCCATTAGAGGGGACAGCAGCAGCAGAAATGCTTGCTTACTGGCTGTGTATCATTTATTTCTGAGCCACTGTGTTTATTTTCACCACTCTGCAAGCTGAGTTACACTGAGAGCTGCAACAAGACCTTGATGTGGCAAGAGGGCTGCTGCACTGCCTCAGCCATAGTGGTCAAGTGCTGCTGCAGATCACTACTAGTCCTTAGCAGAGCCTGCTAGTTGAAGGACTGACATCTGAGATGGCTGCACTTTATGTGGCCACAGGGGAGGAAGCATGGACAGAGGTGTGAGAGCACATCAGGAACCAGGAGCAGGAACAGCATGAACCCCAAAGTGCGAGGAACAATGTGATTGTAACCCCAGGAGTTGAGGAAAGTACTAGGACATTGGCCATGGCAATGCGGAGAAATAGCATTTTCTGGTGGGCTACAAGTTGGCTTGGGATTGGCCTGGTCGCCCCAGAAGTCTTGGCAATCCAAGTAGCAAAAGGTGCTTAATATACAGTGGTCAAAGAAAGATTTCTTACAACTTTTCTTTACATTCTGTCCTTAATTCTAATGTGTTTGTTTCTTTTTTAAAAGTGACAGAAGAAAGTTCAATACCTCTAGGCTGATAATTGAAACCAAATCTGCTGACTTCAAAGTTCCTTCAAGAACATAAATATGAAACTGGGGAAGAACTTCACTTCTTGCTATCAAAGACATATCTGAGACAGAGTACATTTTGTAACATGAACAATCTATCCCTCTTTCACAGGTTGTTCTAGTAGTTATTGGATATAATCTCTCCACTTATTTATATTTAGAGGCTGTGAAATTATGAACTCAGCTTCTATCTACAGCCTTCCACTTTCCAAACAGCGCTGGTTGACCTCTTGCTCATCAGCACTCTTCTTTTCAATGCTACTGCCAAATTTTTACCTCTAGCTATACCAAAGTCACCTCCTCTGAAAGTCATGGGACAAGTTGGACAACAAATGAACATACTCACTACACTTCTTCAATGCTAAGATGTGCTTCACCCTAAAATTGCTGAAAGCCCAGATGGGCATGGTTTTGCAAACATCAGTCAGAAAGATTTAATGGTACATTGTACACCTCTCTATTAGGACAGTTCACTTTGGACTTAATTACTATCAAAATCAGAAAAAAGCAGGAGGCTTTTGCCCTTCCTCCAAGCTCATAGAATACTAAAGTCAGAGTGAGTGCTGAGGAGGGCGGATTTCCCCCCCCCCCCCAAAAAGGACTACGTCCTTGTGGGCTGATTCCATTTGGTTTACATGTAACCCTGGGGTAAGGATTTTAGTTTGTTAGTTTAAGAGGGGCGGCCAATCTCTTTGCACTGGAACCATTTGAATTCTCCTCATGCCTTTGCTCTCTATCAGAGCAATCTCCTAAATTAGTTCCAGTATGTTGACATTCCTTCCATCTGGTGTCTTTCCATTCAGCGGTATTTTTATTACTCTCCTAACAGCTACAGACAGAACTACCTTTCCACTGCTACAAATGCTCCTTTATTAAAGGTCAGCCAAATCAAAAGAACAAGCGAGTTTGTTTTTAATTTCAGAGATGCAGACTAGAATAACCTTTTCATTCAGAAAATTCATGTATGACCCAATTACCTCACTTGTGTAATAAGGCTTGAATTATTCTTCAAAAAGACATGCGAGTACTGAAAACTGTATTTTACCT
Source organism: Pomatostomus ruficeps (assembly GCA_013400735.1). Classification (NCBI taxonomy): domain Eukaryota; kingdom Metazoa; phylum Chordata; class Aves; order Passeriformes; family Timaliidae; genus Pomatostomus; species Pomatostomus ruficeps. The sequence goes on from VYZT01053957.1 coordinate 11,213, forward strand.
TAGAAATTCAGCCTGATTCAGCTTTTGTGTTCTTGACTGTTTTACAGCCCCTTGGCATAATTTTTATTTAGTTGATTTTTTTAGTAGTAGTAGTTTTTTATTACTGTTTTTAACAGAGCATACAGCAGACATGAAAATATCCCAGGTCCAATGAGAAAACCATTTGTATGCGTACACATACATTTATGCATATGCTTAATCATAATTGAAGATCTCAAGATATAAAGTATGTGTTTTAATGCTAAGCTTGTGTTAAATTGTTTTCTTGAATTATGGCCTTATTCAGCCAAATTGCATCTCCTTTTAAATTAAAGGAATGTAGTAAAGATCCTGCAATAATCTTTTAAAATCAGACAGCATGCTATAATTTACTCCCCAGTGAGGAGATTAAATTAGAATGAGAACCATTATCCCTGGTGAGGATGTTTCTCGAAGAGTGAGACTGAGGATATGCAGATTGTGATGGTTTGCTCTTTAAAAGGAAGGAAAAATTAGAGTTGTTAATTTGGCCACAATAATGTGCTACACTAATTGTCTTTGTTTCAGCAAAGAATACAAGAGCTAACTCCCCTTTATTTGGATTATGATTAAAAGTGTTGAGGAACTTCAGAAAAGCAAATATTTACATTGCTATGGTAGGACTGTGTAAATGGGAAAATGGAAATAAATTTCATTGCTGCTGGCAATCAGTTTGACATTTAAACTGGACCTGCCAGTGATCTCACACATTTGAGTTTATGTCATGTGCAATGAAGTGCTGTTTAGGTGATCACCCTGAATGACAGGAAATTCATAAAGTTAGGGTATGGTAACTAAAGAGTTAAGTTTGTTTATTCTTGTTTCATTAGTATCTCCAGACACTTGAAATATTACTTGATGTTCTTGGATGTTATCAACTGAAAACAATGAGAATAAAGCATTCGAAGGTCAAAAGCCTACATAATTAGAGGAAATCAATTAGAAATGTGGTTAAACAGTATCACTGCTGAAGTACTTTCTCTTGGCCAAAAAAAAGAATCATTCCAGCTTTCCAACTTCCAACATTCTTGATTAAAGCCCAGTCATCCACATGATGTTTTAAGGGACTTGTGGCTTTTTCAGGTGTTTTGCACACAGAAGGGGTGGGGTCACGAGGCACCACAGTTTGTTTTGATTATGTCTGAAACCCAGGAGATAGCAGAGGCTGGGACCGAGGCTGGGATTGCTCTGAACTGTCTCAGCCTGAGGTAGGTGCCTGTTTTGCCACGCTGGCCCCGGCTGCCTGCCCCACCCTGAGGTGTACACGCACGGAGGGGGGCACTTGTCTGAGCCAGTGCTGCTGCAGGGATGCAGTTCCTCAGCAATGGCTCGTGTTCACACACCTTAACAACTGCCACATGGGCAGATTTCTGACAAGGCAGCTGTTTCTGCTGATGATATATATGGTGAGTGGACTGACACAACTCCCCACACAGGAGACAGGCCTACGTGTGTGTGAAACACCAAGCATGTTTATGTTTTGCTGCATGAAATCTGGCACGAAGTGTGAGACTGAACATGCATTTGGCAAGTGCAGTGAGTAACCTGGAATACCATGCCACTGCTGTCACACACTGTCAGATTATCTGCCATTGCCTTTGGGGTTTGAAAGCAGAGTAGAGCTGAACCAGCTTCCTGATTAAGCAAGGCATGCAACCTAGCTCAAGCCATTGTGAATTGGCAGACATATGATGGAGAATCTCTCTGCTTTTTCTTAAGACTACCAAAACTGCAACCTAGAAAAAAAAAAAGTAAGAAGTGCATCTTTGTTGGGAGATCCATATTTTGTGCCTTGATAATGCAAAGGGTCCAGCACTCTTAGAAGCTTCCTGGCCCCAATTCATCAGGGCACTTCAGCACACACTTTCCTTCAGTTACTCGTTTATGTTAATGCCATCATGTTCCACTGGCACCAAATTTTGATCCTAATACTTATTCATTCTTCAGGGAAGATGTTCAGTAAACTATTTCTACAAACATGTTAGGTAATAGTCTGTTCATTTTTAAGTGCATTGTGCAAATGGGCAGACTTTTCTGTATGGTTATGCTGATCAAGGACAACTCTTTCAGCATAGAAACAGTCATGCAGACAACTGTATTTCACACTACAAAGACTCAAGAGCTCACTCCTAAATGTACTAAGGGTAACTTCACCCTCATGATTGGCCCAACACATGTTTAAATGTTTGCAGAATGTTCTTTCCCTGGTTTAACTTTTATAAAGTATTGCCAGATGAGGTAGAGTTTGCACTCAAGCTACCCCTGGAAAAATATGTTAGCTCTCAAAGGCTTTATTATAAAATCCTGCAGTTTTCAAGGCAAAAAAGCAACGGGGCAGAGGAAGGGCGAGAGGCAGGGGAAAGACAGACAGATGAATGGACAGAGGCATTATTCTACAAATTAAAATTTATGTGCTGAAATCAGAACACTGCCAGCAAAGCCAACTTCACTTATCCTGTCCCTTTCAAGGAATTTAAAGTCACTTAAAGGAGCACTTCCCTCACAGCCACACTTGACAGACTGCCAATTACAGCCCTGCTGAGAGGATGGAATTTCTTTAGTCACAATTGTGCATCTGCCCTGGCAATAATGGGCAAGGTACATGCCTTTTGATGAGGTTACAAAGAAGTACCTCTAAACTAGAAAGCTTGGTTTCCAAACATCTGAATTTGCTTGGTATCAATAAAAAAGATAAGCTCGTTACATCAAGTAGACAAATTCAGAGGTTAATTGCTATTAGCAGAAAAGTCAAAAGGATACCTAAACAAGGATCCTACTTAAGGAAAACATGTTAGTGAATGCAATACAAAGAGCCTTCAAAGGTATTACAGGGAGATCCAGCATTGTCCATGCTAGGTGTATCTGTGTAACCTGGAACCTACTGAGAGAGCTGGCAGACATGCAGTGGCAGTCGGAAAACCTACAGTAAAAATATCTCTAGGGTGACTTCACTTTAAAAGTTAAGCATCTGATCAAAGTTAGTCAGCTAGACTCCAACAGGAGCCTCCAATATGTCATTTATCCCACTTACCTAAAAAAACATCTCCCAGGAGGGAGCCAACCACCCTGTGAAGATGTTGATCTCTCTTAACTAGAGGGGAACACTAGACTTGTAGCACACACCAACTGCAGGAATGTTGGATTGCTTGACTTTGGTGAGATTAAGCCCATCTCTTAGTATTTACTGACATCAACATTTTGTCTCAGGGCATAGCAATACTATCACTCTTTATGCATCACTCAAGAGGAATAGCTATGTGTTTAAAATCCAACTCTAAGAAGATATAAATACTTTAAGTCCTTGATGTAGCCCTTAACTTCACTACAAGTACTCTTCAGCTTCAAGTGAAGCACATGGTCAAGGGCCCCTGAGCTCACACCCTCACCTCTGGGCAGCTCCTGTGGGCTCAGTTGCACAACCACGTATCATCCCAGTGCTACCACATCTAAGTTACAGCATGGGCTGCTACAGGGCAAATACTGACTCTGACTGCTTGGAAAACACACCAGCACCTGACAGAGGTGCTCATCCTCCTCAGACAGCATGAACTCCCCATCATGGAGCTCAACTGGCTCTGCTGCAGAAGCACTGCTCCTCCCTCTGCCAGAGAGGACAGTTTTGCTCCCACAGGACTTCAGTGTCTGCTTCCTAAAAATGCTGTAATCTTTTTAACTTTTACAAATGTTTTAACTCAGTAAAAACTATTTAAAGTAAGGATGGGAAGGGCAATTGGCCAAAGAACCACAGCATGCTTAATATTTTTTCTTCCTGAGTTCCTATCCACATTTGAAGTAACTTTTGTTCCATTTGCAACCCACATGCTGACACAGCATCCCTCCCCTTTTCTGTTCCCAGATCCTTTTTTTGAGTTTATTCAGTAAAAAGACAGATACTCATCTCTTTTCAAGTACAAGAACATGCTTTTGAATAACTCAATATGCGATGCTGTAACAGTACGCCAAGCCAGTCCTTGTTTTAATCAGCTGTATCAACTCCCAGAGCAGAGCTGCCATACACATCTCATCACCTTGAGCATTTACCTCCCGTCTATGTAAATGTGCATGGCTACATCCAGGCTTCCTGTTCTGCAGGAGGAAAGGAGAGATCCTCAGTGACAAGGCTGCCTGACCCAGGTCCCTCTGAACCTCTGGAATCTATGTCCCAGGTCCACCATGCAGCCGCCCTCTTTGTGGCCACGGACCTTTTGGTTGGTGTCTTTTTGCATGTACATGGCCTGACCCACCCAACTAGTGCTGGGATGGGAGGAAGGGAGGGAAGGAAGGAAGGAAGGAAGGAAGGAAGGAAGGAAGGAAGGAAGGAAGGAAGGAAGGAAGGAATTTTACTACAGAGTGACAATCTATAAATACGTAAACAAACTGGCAAATCAGGGAGGAATTCCCCGGGGTTCCTGCTCCTTGCTGTAAGAGCAGCTCTGGAAGGCAGGAATTATTAGCAGGCTTCCTAGCTGTGTCCCAGGAAGAAAGGAGATAGAGGAGGAAGACAGGATAAGGAAACAGGGATGCTAAGCCAGCCACCAGACTGACAGGAAAGTGTGCAGAGGTGGACAGGAAGTGGATGCTGGGATTCAGGGGGAAAAGCTGCAATGACAGAACTAGCAACTCTAACAGGCAGGTAAGGGACGACGAAAGTACTAGAGCAGATAAGATCAGTCCTGTGTAGTTCAGGGAAAATAAAGCAGACAAAAGACTGGTTGAGGGGCTGGGAGCAGACACAGACACCAGGCTGGTTCATGAGTGAGGGTGAAATGAAACGGAACTGTCCAGTGGAAGTGAGGACACGAGGCGATACATGCAACCATTTCCCACCTGCCATCAACACAGTGAACTCAAACAAAAAGCAGCTCTTCCAAGCAGAGTTATGCATCTGTGAAACACCAGTAGCTCAAAGGGAAGGCAATGCTCAAGGCAGTTTCGTTGGTAAGGGATGGGTTACACAAGGAGTAGGGGTTGGTTTGGTGCAGTCTCAAGAAACATGAACATCAGGTCTGCAAGAACATAACAGAGCGGTCAGGGAGGAAAATCACATTCACTAACCTTCATATATGGTGATGATATGAGGGTGGCTGAGGGATGACATGATCTCAATCTCCCGTCTGATGTGAACCATATCTTGTTCATCCTTAATTTTGTCCTTACGAATGGATTTTATTGCAACCTATAAATTCAGGAAATCAAGCATTACTCGTGGAACTGAACAGATGCATCTAATCCACTAAGAAGAGTTCAAAAAATAAATACAGATGTTAGATGTTGGCAGAACGTGGAATGACCAAAACAAAGCTTTAAAATACAAACCTCCATGCTCCAGCTCCCTCATTGTATAGCAATAAATACACTCTCATTACAGTAATGGGTGACATGAAGTTTTGGGCTCTTTGGGTCTCAGGACTTCACTGAGGGGGAACACAACATCTTTTGGAAAGTTCTTTGTGCTAGCCCAAGCACTCTCCTTATGCAAATGGCAAAACTCCCCAAGAGATTTTGATGGGAAGTACATTTGCTAAGACATGACTGCAACTGAATTTTGAAGCTTTGGAGACAATTTCTCTGAAAAAACATTGATATTTCTGTTGGAACAGAAGCAAGGAATCTGGGGTGCCAATTACGTATTGATATTTGTCCATGTTAATACATAAAGGATCCCATTAACACACGTTAGTCCATGGTTCTCTAAAGCAGGCAAACTCTTCAGGAGTTATGACTTATTCAAAAATCAGAAGAAATAAATCTTGGAAATTCACATCTAAACTCGTCCTCATATAAACCCAAGGCTTCAGGTCCTACACAACACTTATGCAATCACTGCAAAACCATATCCTTCCTGCATCCTTCCTCAATCAGCAAGCTTTTTTACAAGTATATCATGTGACTGGATATCTTTCCAAAAGGCAGGGTGGGAACAGAGGAAGCGATAGCTGAACTTGCAATATAAATTGAAATTATAACAGTCCTTGTGAGTGTGTGTATGTGTGCTGCCTGTGAAAAAAGGGCTTATCTGAACACCCCCATAAATAATGGTGGAGGTCATCTTATGCCCTATGAGAAATGCAGAAGGCAACAACGCAGAGAAGCTGGTGGGAGAGGGAAGGTGAGGGCATTGTGCATACTGAATGGCAGCATGGCCTTTATTATACTCAATATTTGCCCTGCATTGTTTTTCTAAGCTAGATTTCAGGGAATAAATTATCAGCTATCTTAAAATCAGCAATACGTCTTTGAAAAACATCACTGACCTGCTGAGATGACCACCCTTTTATGGGTAAACCAAACTTGTGTCATTCTTTGCAGTCAACTACTGTGGACTTCTCCTGGAAAAACATTTGTAAATCTATGATTTACATTATTTCCCCAGTTACTCTAGAAAAAAAAAATTTCACTGCCTACTTCAGTAATTGCAAGTGGCATGACCAGTATTGTTTTCATTATATGATATAGCATTGAGGACATTGAAGAAAGAAGAGAAAAACTTACATTATTATAAAATTGAAATGTACATAAACAGGAGCCAGTTTAAAGGATCAGGTTTCCTACAAAACCTTCAACTCTGAAGAGCAACATTGTTCAAAAAAGCTTTAAGCACATACCCTATCCCCTTGAATTCCCAAAGACTGCTGCACGTGCTTTAAAATAAGCTCTTGCTCAAGAGCTCCCCTACTAAGGGACAGCAGAACAAAAAGAAGTCGAGGGACAAAATGACTTGCATGTTAAAACCAAAACAGTTCTTTTTTTCCTCTTGACCCAAACATTTGGAATAGAGATTTTAAAAATAACAACATAGCTATTGTCTTGTTTACATGGCACATATTTCCAGAAAAGGTAATACAGCAGATCTTAATTGAGTGAGTAACCAAGATAGTCTCCAAGTAATTCTAGAGATGGAAAAGACAACCGGCTCTAAAGATGACATTGGATCTTTCTCCTTCCCACATTTGCACTGGGACTGACAGCAAATGCAAATACACCCTGCATACAGAAGGATGTGGGTGGCTCTTGGAGCAGTATGTGCATTCCTGCAAGAAATAAATATAGACATGGGTAAAAACACATTTTTTATTAAAAGACAGCCTTGTACTTGGCTCTGAGGAAGAATTTAAGAAGGGTTTCATTGTCAAATATACAACAGGGAGCAAATTCTTCCCCATTCATGACTGGTAAAGTAATAACGGCAGCCCAGAGGACATGCCAATCTCCTGCTAACTTGACTGTGTGCTTCACAGACAGGACTTTTGCACATCTACCCATAATTACTGCAACTGGCCTCTGTGGAATAACTGTATGTAAGAAAACATATTTTTAGATACAAAAACACAAATGTGATTGAAAAGTGTGGTGGCATTTTGTAAATATATGTTTGGATTAATATTCTAATACAAACAGATGTGTTGCCTGGGAACATCTTTTTTAACAGGACCAGAGACTTTACAGTCTCACAACCCATGCTGAAGATTAAGGCACCTTAATTTATAAAGGCTATTCCTAAAAGTTTACTCAAATTTCAAAGATGGTACTTAAGCTCTCCTGAAAGCGTCACTTCCCAGTTGCAGGGTTAGAATTAAACAGCCCAAAGTTCTTGGGATTTTGTCAGTGACATCCAGGTTGCAACACCTCATCCCAATATAAGGAAAGAATTCATGCTGAACACATCTCTTGCATTTTAACATTCAAGACCTCCTCTTCCCTCACTCAGCTCCTTCAGATCACCGGCACTTGGAAACAAGTCAATTGACAGGTATGAAATATCTTTACTCCACTGGTGTCAATGGAGCCAGGGCAGCTCTCAGCATCCACCTGCCTAAGGCCAGACCATCCCCCCGCAATCCTGACAGACAGCAGTAGCGCTGTGTGGGAGGCAGTGCCCTTGTGCATTACCAGTACAAGCACTCATATGTAAGTGAGGTTTACTCACATACACTAACAAAGTAGTATCACTGTCTACTGGCACAGCACATAAGGTGTAGCCATTTATTAGTCACACCTTGATAGGCAAGTGGTGAAACAGCACAATTTATCCGCTTTTAGAAGATGAGGAAATCGAAACAGAAAGCCAACATACTCCTAAAGAAAACAAGGACAGCAGTATCTCAGAAATTGCTGCCTGCCTCTCCCTAAACTGTGCAACACACCACAGAAGTGTCTTGTTCAACAGGCCATCTGGTGGTTATCAAAAGATGATTTCTGATACATTTCCCCATGTTCAATTGCTATTTTTCTCCTTGGAAAGGGCCTTAGGAAAGTGAAAGGTTCAAAGGCATCTCAACAAATACCTCTTACTCTGTGCCATCTGCCTGGTGGTCTGCACAATCCCCAAGGGGATAGGTTCCACATTTCAAAGGCTACCAGGAGTGCATAGCCTTGCTGGTGACCTGGTCCAAAAGGCCAAACAGTGAGTGATTGGTAGCAGCAGACGGTCATTGTCAGAGGTGGCATCCCAAGGCAGGATTAGTGGAGCAGGACAGCATTCATTCCAGCTTTTCCCTTCTAAGAAAGGGATTTCTGCCAGTCAAGTCTTTCACCTGCACCAGTCTGCTCAGATCATGTTAGCAAGAACACCTGGGCTCAAGTCTATTGATGTGAAAAAACCAACACAAACAAGAAAGCAGCCCAGTTGGGTTTTTTACAGAAACATTACAAATCACAATCACATTCTACGTATTTATTACATGTTTCATTGTTTTCATATCTCTGAGAAAAATAGGACCGCTAGCTGTATGTTATGGTATCAGACTGTAAAACAAGCCTCTCTTCCAGGTATTCTAAAATATCAATAATGTAACTTCTTTCATGAAATGTATTTCTTTGAGAAATATATTCCAGAAAATACATTTTCAAAGTGTGCTTATGCTTTTAATACTAGACAGAGCTGGCTCAGTTTTTCTAAACCCCACTTACAGGACTGCTGCATGATGAACCTGAGTAACTTCAGCATAATAGGAAATAACGTCAATTGTGAAATACCTTATGAAAGAACTTGTTTGTTCATTCTTAAGGTCCTTTCTTTCTTTCTTTCTTTCTTTCTAGCCTGCTTTCTTGCTTTCAAGGAAAGCATTGGCTTCATTGTGTGAAACATCAAAATTTATTAAGGGTCACAGCCTATGAATCAAGAGTACAGAAAAAGCAACATGCTTTTTTACATCAGCTACATTAACTACTCCAAATATTCCAGCTCAATGTCTGCAGAGAAAGTGCTGCTAGTCCCTTTGGTACTCTCAAAACACTGCACTTATACCTCTACCACACTTTCTCAATATATTTTACTGGGTTTAAGACTTAGATAATTTAATCACAGTATTTTTAGTAACATTACTAGAGGAGGAATTTGTATTTTTCCTAGCTTCTTGTCTTAATGAGAATTTCAGATAGCTCCAAAACCTTGCACTCAGAGAGAGTAACATATCAGATTCCTAATAATGAAATCTAAAGCCACTCACCCCAGCAAAACAGGTTTGAGTTCACCCAAAGCCCCTGTAGACACAGTATCCAATCTGGCAAAACACTTTAGCACATGCCTAACTTCGCACATGTGAGCAGGCCATTGACTTTCGTGGGACAGCTCACACATGCAAAGTTAAATACAGGCACAAGCACCAAGGTCACAGCTCAAAACCAGGCCATGTGATATTTCCCTCTGGGGATCATTACTGCCTGCATGCACCAAAACCACCCACAGTATCTTCTGCAGCTCTGAGGGCTGTATGGTCCCACACGTGGGGTCAGAGGGGGAGAAAGACCATCAGAGATAGGATGAAACCACCTCCACCTGAACTGCCAGTTCTGGTACCAGTCCCTGCTCGGAAGCAGGTAAAGAGAATACCCTCTCCAAAATCTATGGCACAGGGCAGAGAAAGCGGGATTTGTGAGCCCCTAATATTGCCAGGCACTCCCAAACTGCTCTGCACAAGCACAGCCCCAGCTTCATTGCTGCTCTGCCTTCCAGAAGCAGATAGGAAAGAGGGAGCATAGCTTTTGGCTTCCCATCCCTCCGTGAGTCAGCTTGCAGAGTGTGCTGGGCAGGAAGCGTAGAGAAATAAATTGCTTTCTTCGAGGCTACAATAAATTACTGGTTTCCATTTGCTGGAAAGAGGATTTATACTCACTCTCTGAACTGATGTAGAGAGATTATAAAGTATTTTCCGACACACTTCATGCTTCTTTGCTTTTGTTTCATACAAATAACTGGAATTGAAATATAAATACTTCAAAAGTATGACAGTTGCGAAGGTTTCTGCACATTCACTCCTATCTGTGAGAGGAATGTCTTTCTTCCTTTTCAAGCTTCTCGGCTGCTTAGCAGAGCAAAACGGGTGGAATTTATTTTTACAGAGCCTGATCAAGACCCCTGTGTACAGAAAAGTATCTCCAAGTCTAAACACTTGGCAAAGGGCATGGCAGGGAGTAGATGCCCATTTCCACATCAAATCTCCATGTCTTCTGAGTCACTGCTGGCATCATCATTTATGGCATGAGCAAAAAAAAAAGGCTGTATTTTCATCAAAGTGAAAATCTGTTTCACTTGATTTCAGGAAGTTGGTTCATGTGTTTGTTTTAATCTAAGGAGCCTAAGTTTGCCTCATTTCCAGCTGAGTTGTGTGAATATAAACAAAGGTAGAACTAGCCATAGTGCAGAGTCACAGATTTTTAAGTCAGTGAGTGCTGTAGCTGAGCCTGACTATTTAAATGCCACAAACCACTGACCCTTCCCCAGCAACTTCTGCATACAGTACATTCAGACCCATTGAAAACAATCTTCCACCCTCTATTATCTACCAAGGCTATTTTTAGGACCATACTGAGATACGAACTGCTTTTTTCCACCAAGGGAAGCTGTGACTTTTAAGCTGGTTCCAGCACTTGTACATACCACCCATGCTCGAACAAATTCCAATGGGCTCTTGCAATACTATTGTGGAGAGTCAAAAAACCAGCATCAGGACAGAGAGTAAAGTTTGCTGAGAAAGGGAAACCAGCTTGTTGCCACTGAGTGACATGTCAGAAAAGAAGCCTAAAGAAAATTATTAAAAATTATTTTCTTTGGGTGAAGAGGGAGGGGAAGGTTAAATACACATAAACCTCCCCTCTCTGGAAGCTGTGAACTGAATCCATCCCCACCCAGCAATGGGAAGTGGGTGAACCCAGCTGCTTTCACAGCTCTGCTTCCTTTCTTTGAGACTCGAAGGTGGGAAGTGCAATGTGCCAAGTGCCAATGGGGTGTGGAGGTAAAGAATAGGTTGATCAACCAGGGGAGGAAGAGAAAGGGAGAGTGGAGGATGTTTGGGGGTGGGGAGAGAAAAGGTACATTATTCTTTCTCCAGCTCCACAGAGCCAAGCAAAAAAGAATAAAGTCTGGGACCATATAATCTTTTTTCCAGGGGAATCGCTGCCTATGGCTCTTGGCCCAGACATCACCAACCCAAGAGGAAAAGAAACAAAGCTATGAAATTGTGTGGTCCCTGAGGTGGCTGCAATCAAATGATAAGGAAAGGGATGCTGATAATGCAGTTGCATTGAAATGGCACTTCCAGAGGTTGCACAAAGGAGAAAAATGAAAGGCTGGGGATGGGCTGGATAACTGTCTATCTGGCCATGGACAAGATATTCCTATGGGGAAGTGAAGCATCCAAAGGGTTCTGCAAAGGTATTCTCATCAGGACTTCTTTTTGTAAGCCTTATCCCACATGATTATAACTTTGCTGTGTCCATTTGCTGAAAAAAGCTATCATGAGACTCCAGCCCTGGGCCAGATGCAGTACTAAAGAGCATCATGCAGAACATGTAATTCTAAGAACAAGCTTCTGCAGGGTCATAGAAAACATTTCATGCAGTCACTGAAAAGCTGGACAAAAGGCCACTGTGAGTGTAAGCAAAATTAGTGCCTGGTGTAGTGCAATCTGCAAACACATTTCTGAGAGCTCTCCCTTTCAGGGAAAGAGTAAGGTTGACACAATGCCATTGTTTCCGAGATTGTTAGTTTTCACATCCTAAAAGTCAGATCATCTCCATGGTGATACTGCCTGGGAGACAAGCATTCAACAAAATCCTTATTAATTATTTATCAGTAGCCCAGCTCTATTGTTTGATACGTTAGCAAACTATGCAGTCATAGGGGGAGTTGCTTAAAGTGTAACCAGTGCCATCTGCACCAAGTGAGCCTCTGCTGATTTAAATCTCGGCTTCTGCTCATTACTTTGTTCCATCACATGTTTGTTAATGTCATGGATGTTACCAAGGACAAAACAGTGTTATTGTTGTTTCAAGCCAGCAGCTGCACACATAAAGGGTGAGGATGCACGTGCCTCGATGCACTTCTCAGGTTCATTTGCTTGTATGAGGTAAAGGTATCTTTTACAGCTGCCTCACTCTGCATGGTAACAGCACATAGCAAACATCAGCATCTCCCTGATTCATTCCCCTCTTCACAATGTACCAGACAAAAGAGATTATATTTCTAAAAACTAAAGCTGATGTCACTACTTGTAGAGCAACTCACTCTTGTACCAAGACACTAGGAGTCCCAAGTCAATGTGATAAATGTTAAATCAAAATTCTATTTGCATAAGCTGAGGCACAATATGCCACTGTCTCTGGGAGAATGAAGGTACGATTACCTTAGGTTTGATTTTCCTTTTCTGGTTCTGCTGGACATAGTTGCTGCTATCGTATCATAAATGATGATTCTACCAAGTGGAGAAGAGGAATTAACTATACACAAACACTCAGCAAGAGGATTATATATTCTCTCTAGTTCCCCCTTTATTCACTGAGAAAGATGTCTGTGGAATCAAGTTTTAATGAGCAGTAGAAGGTACTAGATGAACACATTTATACTGTACATATATAAAGTGGGTGCCAGGAGGAACATACAACACCCTTCCTCCACTTCTTTCCTCACCCTCGCATACGGTGCTTGTTATCAGGATTTGTGAGCACATTTCCTGAGTGACTACTGCCTTACTGGGAAACTTGCAGCCCTTCACTGTCTGGTACCTGCTACCCTCAGCTATGTATAAAAAGCCTGGCATATTTACACCATGCATTCTCTGACAAATTTCCCTGGCTGACCTTTCTTCATTTAATGCTGAGAATCCTTGCCTCAAACCACATATATCAAAAATATACTAAAAAGCTTCTCCCTTCCCGAAAGTTTTTTACACCACATTACTGAAGTTCCACATTACTGTTCAGTTCTAGAAGAAAGGTCCTTCAAACAACCACCATCCCTAGCAAAACTGATGTGTTTTCCATAGTGCTGCCTCAAGTTGCCCCTTCCCACTGTCCCAATACCCTCGCCACTGTGCCAATAGCATGCTACCACAAATCTGCATCCACTTCGATCCTCCCTGATCCACAGTAAAACATATTTGCTGTGGTAGGAGCAGAGGTTGCAGAGGATTTGCTGTAAAGCAGAGATCTGACATGACCAGGTTATTAAATATGTTTGCAGCTGTGGCCTGTCAGGACTGGAACTCAAAGCTGGTCTGGCATCTTGGGAGAGGCCCTGCCATGTGCAGACTTCACCTTCCTGGAGAAAAGAGTGGGACTGATTACATTTTTCCTAATACACTTCCAAATGTAACTTCATATCCTCCATATCATACACAGATCGATGGAAGACCATCTCCTTTCCAAAGTCTAATAAGTCACAAATATCCCATCCAACTACCTTCAAACTTTCAAGAAAAGTTCATGCTTTGGCACATAAGAAATTATATCTGGAAAGAAACTGGGATAGGGGATTTCCCCATGGCAATAGATGTTCATAACTGTAATTAAAAAGAAAAAAATGCTTTATATCCTCAACTGTGGATCATTCTCCTTAATAGATGTTAACCAGCACTGAATGCCACATTCACTGAAAAGATGAAAACTGCATTTACAGTTAACTTCTAGTGAAGTTGCCAAGCAGATGTTTATTTTTGGCTTCCACATTTCCTAAAGCCAAATGCTACACTGAGTTGGGATTTCACAAAGTCTAATTACTTTTCTTCCAGGTTACAATTTTGTTGGAACCAAAAACGGCTAAAAAAAGGAGGGGGGGAAAAAAGCCGAGGAAAAAAAAGCTGACTTCACTTTTAAGTAGGAAAGAAACTGGTAGCATCCATTTTTATCATGTCTGTTTATATCATAGTTTAAATGAGGTTAGAATTGTGCGATCATTATTGATCAACTTCCAAACACAGCATAGCTTCATCCAGCACATGTGCAAAAGAGGAAAAGTCACTGAAAGCGAATCCTGTGTCATCAGTCTTTTAACTTCTGCAACTCTGTGTGCAGACTGTTTAGTACTAATTAAATTACTGGCAAGTCCAGATAAAGAGGAGTGAAAGAATTCACAAGCCCCAAGTTTACTGTTCTCAATGTAACATGGGTATTACAGATCCACTCTCCAAAAACTGGAAGACAGATTTCACAGTAATTTTGAGGCTTGATCTCACAGCTACCACTGCTGCTGATGTAATGCAAAATGCTAACCTGAGGCAGCAGAGAGGGACTTTAATTCAATGTTGTTTTTCATTGTGAATAAGCAGTGAACCACACTGGAGTGATCCTCCATAGTAGGAGTGCACACTGTTCAAGGCATCAATTTGGGGATGAAACACAAAACCAAGATCTTGGCTATGTCATTATAAAAAGCCCTTTATGACTTTCTTAAGAAGACAGGTATAAAGCCCTGGTGTCTGGATCTAGTTCCAGATTGAAAATTACACAGTCTCCTGTAATTCCTCCAATAATTTAAATTGGAAATGGGGATATTCACACCCTCTAAGCAACTGCTGCAAACTGTTACAATGTGCTGCTAAATAATGGTAACCTCAGCAGTTACCAGAGTCTCTAAAGTGATTTCACAGGTTTAGGCAAAAGGTACTACATCAGTGCAAGGCTGTAATTCACATTAAAAAAGCAAGAGGATTAGACATTGTTTGAACTCTTAGAACCACTTTTTTCCCAAGAAGCTACCTCACAGCACATTTTCATACATTGGTACATTCTGCTTGAGAAAGCTGTGGATGAATAAATGTAACTCAGCTTATTTTCTCTATTTCACTGAAGCTTCCGTGAGTTCAGAGAAACCTCAGAACCACTGAGAGCTTTGCACATCTTTACAATGCCTCTTCCACCACAAATGTGAAGTCAGTGTGGATCTTTTGACTCTGCTCCCCAGTTCTGCAATCCTTCAGAGAAAAAAAGGAAGTGCTATTTCACCATGAGAATTACAATAGCACATGGAAAACTTGGGAAGAGTCTTTTTTAAAAGAAATGTCTGTACTTTCATGCACTACAACACTCATTAAAACCCAACACCATACTGTTTGACCACCTCAAACTCCTAATTAACAGAATGGAATTTTGAAGTGTGGAGAGATTTTTAAAGCTGAATTTATAGACTTTAGTCTTTCGGATTAACATTGATGACCAAGGATTCATTGTGCAAAAATGGTGGGCCACAGAAATTATACGATGGTGGGTGCACAGATGTGTTTAAACAGTACAGTTGGAAGGGTTAATGGTGCAGAATCATCAGAAGCACCTGTATCTAGGATACTTTTCTAAACTGATCTAAGGTGGATCAAAATGTAAACACCACTTCCTGGTGGGAATCTGGTGAACCATAAACCCACATTTTATCTGGAAAAATACTCGCAGAAAACAAAAAGATTGGTAATCATGTATCAAAGCCTCACCCAGATTATTTTGCTCCAGGGCTTACAGATCGCTTTGCAATATTAAATTTGTTTTTGTTAACACACTGCTTCAGTATTACATGGTTCTGCCTGGACATTACCTATTTAATGGTCCCTTCTGGGAAGGGACCGTCTTAGAATTTATGACGGAATGTGGTGGAATTACTACAGTGGGAGGAAAGGAGTTTGCTAAGATTTCTTCCCCATCCGTCTCTGATTTCTGAGAAATATTTATACTCCTGAAGGTAGAGGAACCTCCTATTGTTCCCTTCTATTTATTGAAAGTAAATTACCAGGGCCACCCTAATGGCTCAGTGGAGACAGTAACACAGGAACACTCTTGCTGCCTGCAGCCAGCTGGGGTTGGAATGGAAGTGAGAGGTTGAGAAATGAATTACACTTTCCTACAATTAAGTGGCTGGCGATCCAGCAGTTCTGCAGCCTTAAATGCGTAATTCCAGCTTTCCCTGCTACAAGAGGAGTTCGCAACTGCAGGCAGTTGTTCTAACTAGTTTTGAGGAGACTTAACTTTGGAGGGGAGAAACAGCAAAACAATTATTTTTCAGGATGGAAAGCTTTTGCCCAAGAACTCCCCCAGACCCAGTGAGCTCCTCCAGGACTGTTGCCTCCTTCTTCAACACGCACAAACACCTTTTTTGGCATGTGTTTTGGCTGGAGTCAGTTGAAGAAGCGAGAGTTAGAACTCATGTTTCTGGGATCCCCTTGCCAGAAGCTAAGCTGTTAGGTAGTGTAACAACAGCAGCCCAGGCTTCCCACTTCACCCTGCCAGTGACCTTCGCACAGACTTGGACATACCCCGTTCCTCAGAGTGAAGAGCAATTCCCTCTCGCGCTGCTCGGTCCAGAAACTCATCTCAGCAAATACCACAAATCATGTCAGACCGAGCAGGACTATTAAAGCAGCGCTGCATAATGTGAATTGCTGTCCACAAGGGACCGGACCAAGAGACTGCCTAACCCACTTTGTTTAACTTTTTAGTTAAACAATCCTGAAAGGGGAAGCTGCATTGCTACTCTGGAAATTACAACTTTAATCTCATTTGAACCATGCATTCCTCAGTCAAACTGCAGAAATAATTTAAGAACCAACTCCTAAATAAGACATTTTTTCTACATTTCCTACATTTTCTGGAAATATATTATTTCCAATGCTGTGAACTAAAAGCAGACTTATTAATTTACCCAGGTTAAAGTTCTTCCAGTAGCCCCAATAAACTCTAATGTCAGTGTTGTGGTTTTAGT
>VYZT01053963.1:0-38738 GCA_013400735.1 Pomatostomus ruficeps
AGGGGGGAAAAACTTGGGGATCTCAAGTTTCTTCCCCCAAGACACTGGAGTGTGGTGGTGAAGCAGAGTGTTAGATAAGTCTTAGTGTAGCAGCTGTCATGAAATAGGGTTCTACTCATGGTAGAAGCCGCAGTAAGAGACCAAAGCCCTGCAGCGATGGTGGAGTCTTCTCGGAGCTCTCGCCGCCTCTCTCTCCTCCGAGAAGAAACCCAAAAAGTGTTGTGCCCCCGCCGGTAGAGTTGTGGTTTTTTCCGCCTTTCTGCCTACCCGGGGACAGGCACTCGTCTTTTGGTTCTTTTGTCTTTCTTAATCACCCACCCATTATAGCCCCTCAGCAACAAAAATGGGGAAAAATTCCTAAGACAGAGAGACAAACAAACTAGAAAAAGAAACAGTATCCCAAACCCTAACATCAGCATATTTAAAATGTTATAGTGGTATGTAATGTAGTAAAGAAAAAGTCCGTTAAATGTTTTAAAAGGCTTATTTTATTCTTATTCACAGATCAATGATAATTAGTCTCAAATGGGCCTCAAATACATATATATAGATATACATATACATATATGTATAAGAAATCTTCTTTGTAGATAAATGGTAAAGCAGGTATTGATAACAAGATTAGGAATTGTCTTGTGTAATTTTTACTATTACCACTTAAACTACTGTATCAGCCAAGAATGGACTTTACCTCCTTGGATTTCTATATAACAGAGTAGTCCCATTCCTGATAAGTGTCTCTGAAGAAAACTCTTCTATAACCCTAAAAATAGTAAATCCCAGTTTCAAGCACTGATTTTAGTAGAATAAACTCACAAAAATTTAGCAAAATCAATAATCTTCAATCCTTGAATGGAACATAGAGGAATTCTAAATTCAATAAACATGTTTTCACTTCACTCCCACATGAACTGTATCTTTGCAAGTGAACAAGGCTTGTGTCTAACCCCACAACATACTGTATGTTCCAAGCTGAAAGAGATTATAATAATGTGTTGTAAAGCCACTTGGTTTGAACTGTGGCTAGTGCAGTACCCTTCAATAAATAAAAAATGAATGGACATATGGAACCACTAGAATCCACTCTATTCATCCCTTAATGGAGGGTCCTAAATCACAGACCATAAGTTTAGCCTGTTGGTAGCTGCGCTGATTATAATGAGACCATTTACTCCTGAGGTTAATGCTTAAGCTGACTCAGATTCTTAAAGCAATCAGGTAAGGCTTGCCAAGATGTGGTGCTAGACAGAAGTGGATGTTCAAAGGGATTTCCCTACAGTGGAGCTAAACAGAAAGGCAAGCAGCAGGGTTTTAGTTGGGCTGCCAGGTAATCCATATTGCCAGCAGGGTCCAGCTTGCTGCAGGTGACATGCATCAGCTGCTTTGGGACTCAGAAGCAAGGCAGGTCGATCCTATGGAGCACAGGGACTCTTCATTCACTTCTTATTGGGAAATCACACTCCTCCTCTCTCTCATTCTCCTCAGTACGCAATGGAGCCCAGGCAGCTTTTTATCCCCACGGATTTTAGGATGGGGCTCCAACAGTAAGGAAGTCTGTTCACCTCAGGTTTAAAACTCGGAGCCTTGTTGAATGAAATGAACTTAAGTATTCACAGTTCAGCCAATTCTACACTCTCACAAGCAAAACTTCAACTTGGTTGCTTCCTCAAAGATATTAGGAAATACAGGACACATTTTTTGTGTCCTTTATTTCCTGATATCTTCACATAGATATATGTCTGAATTTGTGCTCTCCTCCTTCACTGACATTGCCCCGGCTGCAGCATACAGACAGGAAGAGATGGGGCAACCACTAAAGCCATCTCACATAGTAAAGCTCTTCCCTGAAATCTCAGCAAAATATCTCTGATTTTATTTAAATTATTGATTAGAAAGTAAGACAGGAAATGCAATGGGTTCCTTCCAATTAATATTACTGTTTTCTGTGCATTTCTTCTAAATAAGTAAAATCAGTTAAAGTAATTTTTGTAGCAAAAGTTTTATACATTATAGAATTACTGATTGCATCCATCTTGGTAAGGGAACTCATTTTTCCAGGATGCATGGGTGGACAAACCCTTGAACTTATAAATTCTAGTGCAACAATAAAATACTAATGTTTTTAGCATATGAATATAGGGAATTGGATATATATTTATGTTTCTTTCTCTGACAAAATAAAAGCTAATATTTTTGTAGCAGCTACAAAAAGAAGATTACTAGAAGGCAGCTCTGACAAGTAACTTTTTCAAAAAAAGGAAGAGAAGAAAGGAAAAGAGCTCATTCTCTATGCACTAACTGAAGTACTCTAATACATGGCAAAGGATTTTTCAAACTAAGTTATTTAAAAACAATAAAGGTACCCTTCTACCAGATGAAAAATTTTTCTACATTTTCTAATGTAGCAATATATATCTAAGAGATAACTTTTGTCCTTTAAAATCTATTATACAGACAACCTGTACAATGTCCTTCTGAGATTGAGTGTTATAACTCTCTAGTATGACTACTTACTGAAATACTTTCAGTGCATCATAAAATTAAATTATGTGTTCCAGCCCATTGGCTCCTAATTTAGATAAAACAGTAAGATCTGAATTCATAAGACTGGTTGGTCTGTAAGGGGGCCCCAGTAAGGGACTGCATATTAGGCTATTAAGACTTTAATTTTAGCTGGGCTGTAGTTATGTCATGTACTTGAAGTGAAAACATGATTAAACATTTTGAGAAAAAAATATGATCAATGGGATGCCTAAATGAGCATTTATGGGGAAAGCATTTAGACCTGGCATTTATGCAGACCGTAAACAATTTCTATTTACACCCGCAATGTCTTCTCTATGAATAGATCATGCTTTCTTCCTTTTATAGATGAGCATTTAGATAAGAGGGACAGAATTGGTTAGGGGTTAAATGCAATTTCAAATAAGCATCAGATTCAAACTGAAAGATACAGTTAATTGCTTCTCTCTTGTATGTAACTGAATCATCATCATCTCCTCTGGAAGGAATACATCTGAACATATCTCTTCCATGGCAGCAATTTTCCATTTTGTACAACCATTCTCTCATCTCTGTTACATTTTAAATAAGTACAGTGAGTGAAGAGTCTACCACAGAGAGTTCATTTTTACAGAGTGTTAGTTCAGCTGCAACTTCTCCTGAATGATTTAATATATATAGCTATTATGTAACTCAGATTGTCTTCCCATGTTTTAATTTATTCAGTCATTTCCTTTTTAAAACATGTGCTATAAGGTACAGCATACCTCCTGCTTGTGATTTTGAAGACTTTCAATTTATTAGTTAGATTTCAGACACTTAAATATTTAGTTATAAAAATGTAAAGATTTAGAACAGTTGGAAACCACTGTTTCCATATTTTACTCCTGTCTTGCAAGGGCTTTTGTCCCAAGGTGAATGTGGTAATGATGTAGATGTGATTTGGATAAGCCCTAGATAAGGTATTTTTTCCAGAAACACACAGGGAGAAGTTTATTGGGAGAAAAAGTTATGAGAATAAGAGCAAGCCACCAAGGATTAGAGGAAGGAAGCTTGGAGCTACATCTCTTCTGGTGTTCAAGCATGAAGTTGTCCAACTCATTAGTTATCTTATTCATTATCCTGACATTCATTTATATGGAAGACAAGGCTACAAATTACTTTAGCAGGCATGCTGAGTCTCTTCCTGAAAAGAATATAGTTAGGAAGAAAATACAGTAGTAATTTTAGAGTAACTTGAAGGAGGAATGTGGTCTCTGTTAGGAGCTTATCTCAAGACATGAATTATTTGTCTCCCCTAATAAACATCCTATTACACTGGTTACTATGTTGAGGCTCAAGATGAACAAGGAGGTCTCGCATAGCAAAGATTTAGCTACTGACTCATGGTGCTGCAGACCAGATGGTCAAAAAACCTGGTCTCACACAGAGATGTTTTAATATTTGTGTAGCAGCCAGGCGGGTGAGTTTCCTGTTTAAAAAGAACATTTGAACTGTAGGCATCAACACTAGAAGAATTCATGTTCTTTAATTAGGTTGCTGATCCCTCTAAATTTCTATGTCTTGACTAGACATAGAAGCATTTTCTGTTCCTCAAGACAGTCAGCCTGTCCCCTCTGGTTCATTTGAAAGAGGATGGTTAAAACTGTCCTCCAGGCACATTCATGTAAATGCCCTAGACATTGCATTGTTATCTACGTACACACAGAGTGTTTATAAAGGAATAGCAAATCCTATCAAATAAAATCAATCTTGTGCATTAATTTTCAGGGATGTACATAATGAAATATGGCACCTTGCAAGTGAGAATATGGCCCATAAATACCTGGATAAAGTGTAATCAGTTTTAACTATCTAAGACTTACAGTTGCAGACAAATTTTAAAAGTATGTTGGTCTATTAGCACTGTTTAGTATAACAAAAAGGGAAATAAAAATTAAAATATATCAAAATTTTTATGGTTCTGCATCACTTTTGTGTTGGGAAGGACATGTTCTTCGTTTTAATTTTTTCTTAATTATAAGTAGTCCTGCTATTAGTCACTTTTCAGTGAGTAGACATCAGGAAATTTCTTTCTTAATGCTGACTATTACATAGATAATTCACTTTCAGGGGCTGCTGTGGCACCCATAGAAGTACTACCCAAGTTCCCACCAAAACACATAGGACACAGAAGTCACATAGTGGAGGTTACACTTTCCTTCTCCACACTCCCCATCTTACTACTTCTGGAATCTTAAATGACTTGCAATTGCTTTACCAAGATGTTTCTCCGAGTTATTAATTTTATAACCAGACTGTGTAAAAGATCTGAAGTTTCCTTTTAATGTATATGTGATCTGAATTTTAAAAAGAACCCATGGAATTCTACTTGACATCTAATTTCTTTTACTCAAAGGTGTATTTTCAACACAGGATGATGCTTAAAGGTTTACTTTGACATACCTATTACTGTATTTTATATTTACATGAGAGAAAGGTTATTAAATTAAAGGTCATAAGTTAAAACTTACTTTGTTTTTTATTTTGATTTTTTTCAATTCCATAGCCAACAAAAATCCAACTTCACACAAAAAGAAAAATCACCAAGTATTTTACTGTCATGCAGGCCATATGTTTGTCCTTTTTTTTGCTTGGTAACGTTTGAATAGACCGAGGGCAGCTTCTACAGTGCTAGGGGACAGAGAAGCCTAAGTGGAAGAGAGATCCTTCCCCATAAATGGAAAACCTGCCTCATAACCTCAGTCAGATTTTAGATAATAGAAATCCATGCAGGAGACAGCTACTGAAAACTGAGCTTCATAAATTTCACCAAAGGTCGACTTTTAATCTGATAGAATTCAAAATAATAGTCTTTGAAATGCACAATAGACTAATAGGCTAATCCACTACAAACCAATTATCAACTGCCATATTTATAAAGGGAGGAATTTGGGCCATGAAATTATCTCAAGTAAGCAAAAATGACGCAAAAAAATTGGGAGGCTAGTCCCTCTGAAATCAATGGTAATTCTCTTGTTGATTTCAACAAGGTCATAGTTTCTCTCATGATATTTGCATTAGGTTCCAGTCTTTAAAAATAATTATGTATTTCTTCATTCACCTAGTAACACATAATCTGTGATTAGGGCCCTGGACACCACACTGAACTACATGCATGTTGTTTGTAGTATGACAAACTAATAAGAGGTCATAAATACAGAAACAGAAGGTCTGCAAAAGCACTGTTTGTTCATAGGACTAACTATAGTAACGCTGAAATTTTTCGCTTACACTTGGCTCATACTGAAGATCTTCCCTGTATAACTTGGAAGCTCACAATCAAAAACCAAGCAATGATGGAAAATCAAACAGCGTGACAAATGATCTGACTAATCTTCACCTTGGCTGGGGTTCAGAAATGTCAGCTACCTTAAAATTGAGTCTTGGCACTAGCAGACTTTCCTCAATAATTTTTTTTTCAATCAGATACCCAGAAAAGTTAAGTATAAAAGTCCCTTTTACAAGTCTCCTTCTGGGAGATGCAATGTACTAACTTTGCGGGTTTTTGTGATTGTAACACTTTGCTTCTGCTGAGATTAAAACATAATACAAAAGGAATTAAAGCAAGGGATTCAGGATAAATATTTGAAAAATTCAATTAGCTTTTAGAACAAAACTGGCTTTGAGAGATCATTTTTCATTTATGTAAACTTGAGATCCATTCTCTACTGATGATAGTTATACTTACAGTACTACTGAGAAGCTTTCTAAACATCTTCCCAGTTTACCTAAAATAGATAACATACTTACATATGTATTTATATAACATGATTACATATGCATGTACCAAAATATCTGTTTTACTCAGGTATGTTTTACAGAAAAAGGCAAATCATTGGAACAAAATGTTTAAAGTTAAACATTTCATCAAGGATACTGCTGAACTAAAGCTTCACCATAGCTGAAAACAACTGCATCAATATTCGACTATGTGCCTCATTTTCCCCTTTGTGAATACTTGTATAAATCTTGTGAATGAGGAACTCAACTGTAAGGGATGCAAAGAAGTTTTTGGCATAATATTATTTCAAAAAAGCTCTCAGTAATGCCCTTTGATATCTTAAGTAGTCTTTTCAAACCTGCTCATTTATTAAGGTCTTCGAGTTGCTTGATGGAGTTTCAACTACCACAGCTATTCCAGAAACGACTGACTAAGTTTAATTCTTACCCCTAAAGGATCAAGAAAAGATGAAAATTCAGGCCTATTACTATTATTATCATTATAATTTTTGTATATATTAAAAAATAAAGTTGTTTTGAAACCTTACATCTAGGTCCAGCAAATATAAGACCTTGAGGGAAGTAACTGATTGATCCAATTTAATCCCAACATAATGCAAGCTACTTAATAAAACTAAGATTTCATAATTTAACACAAATAGCATTTTGTGTTAAGGATATCCACAGGCTGAAGGTCAACAGGGCAACAGTTCACTTGCCAGAAACCTGACTGCAAGTCGGAAGGGACTATGGAATTTAAACTAGTTTTTGGTACCTGTTCTTGAAGTCCCCTTAACAATTTCAGAATTAACTATGTTACATTTAGCATTCAGTAGCACAAACTGGATAAGGTGGAAAAGGCAGAGAAACTGCAAACATTTCATCGCCTGTATCTACATAACTCAATCTTTGCAACATTCCGCTTCTTCATGTCTCAATCAGGAACTCAGTATTGTACTCCTCATCATAACTTACCTCACAATGTGAGCAAAGATAAGTCCACTGACAGTTACCAAAGAGTTACTGCTTTTTGTCACTGTGTTAGTAAATTTATTCATTTAGTGATTACTGTCCTTCCCTGCAGACAAAGGCAACAAATGGAGTACTTATAAAAATTCTCAAGATAAAAGGCAGGGAACTGGAGGCATCCCAGGAAGTAGGGAAAAGCATTGTTTTAATGTTGTGGGTATTGAACTTGTTTTGTGCATTACATAATTGGAAAATATTTTGGCCCTGGCATTTAGCTACATTAAATAGTTTTTGTGGTTATCAAATTTTGTAGCCTAGTTTCAGCTTTTAGAAGTTGCCACAAAAGCCGTTTTCTGTTACGTACACTGTACAGGCATAAACATATCACTTCGATAAACTGACAGAAAATTGCTGGTCATTCAAAAGCGAGAACTTCCCTCAGGAATTAATAAAATTCTATCATGCTCTCAGAAGTCAAGGGCCGCGTTTATGCCATAAGCATTACAGAGGAACAATAATCATTCAAAATACAATAATTACTTTGCATTCTTCTGTAAAGGGAAAAGAAAAGAGAGACGAGCACACTTAGATCAATTTCCTAACCTAACCAGCCATGGTTTACATCCACAATCTGCACTCATGTTTTGCTGTTTGATTTCTTTTTTTGCTTAAATGGGCAACTGCTGTTAATTATTGCCAATTTCTAGGCAAATGCCTGCTTATTTAGAGCAATTTCCTTTGAAGCTTATGGATAAGAGTGGCCTTGAAAAACTGTTTTCATCTTGGGAAAAAGGAGAACATCTCAAATCCATTAGCAGGGCAGGGAGGAGCCTGCTGTAGGGAGCATACTGGTTTGAATGCAGTGCAGGTTTGGCAGAGTTAGCAATGGGTATTGCACAGTGATGGACGAGATCAGAAACACACAGCACAGCCCCACTCCCTCATCTATTCACATCTGATCATTCAGAAGGGCAGGTGGGACCTGCTGGCAGGACCCCATGGGAGTAGAGGGGCCCAGGAAAAATGGTTCACCTTCAAAAATCTCCCCAAAGCATTGTCCTTTCCAACATGTAGGAATCTGAGCAAGAAAGGCAGAAGGCCAGCATGGATGAAAAAGACACTCTTAATTTAGCTTAACCACAAAAATGAAGGACATAGAGGGTAGAGGCAGGGACAGGGTACTCATGAGGAGTATAGAGACATGGCATGAGTGTGCCAGGATAAAGGTACAAAAGCAGTTAACACTGAGCATCTTTGAGACGTCACAATGATTAGAGGAGACTCCTGAAGAGTATAAAAAAGCAGTGCCATATCATCATCAAAAAGAACAAGAAGACTCTGGGAAAATACAGGCCAGTCAGCCTAAACTCAGTCTCCAGCAAGATTATGGAACAAATCCTTCCAGAAGCCATTTCTAGGCACAGGATGGACAAGAAGATAATAAGGAACAGCCAGCACGGATTTATCAAGGGCAATTTGTGCTTAACTGACCAGATTATTTTCAAGATGAAGTGTCTGGCTGTGTGGACAAGAGTCTGCAAGCCTCCTACAGTATCCTTTCAGACAAATACATAGAAGATGAAGCAGGTGGAGAATTGGCTGAACCTTTGGGCTTGAAGGTTTGTGATCAGCCATGCAAAGGCCATCTGACAGGTAGGTGCCTGTGACATTTTACCAGGCATGGATTATACAGCCCATACTGCTTGGTGTCTTTACAAACAAGCAGGGAGATGGGTGGTGTGTACTTTCAACAAATTTGTAGACTGCAAAGGTTGCAAGTTGCAAACCTCCCAGACTCGTAGGGTGGGGCTGCAGTTCATCATAAGGACATTGACCGGCTGGAGATACGGGTCTGTAGGGAACTCATGGAGTTCAACAAAGGGAAATGCCCAGTCCCATGCCAGGACAGAATATCCCCATGCAACAGTGCAGGCTGGGAGCTGACTGGGTGCAGATTTACAGAAAAGGCTGAGAGAGCACTTGAACATGAGCTATGAGAAGTGAAGAAAGCCAAAGGACATGGGGCTGTGTTAGCAAGAGTGCAAGCAGCAAATCACAGAACATTTTTCCCCCTTCTATTTGGCACTTAAGGGATTGCATCTGAATTACTGTGTCTAGTTTTGGCCTTCCCAGTATAAGACACTGGAAAGGGTCTGACAGGAGTCTATCAAGATTAGGGGGAACGTTCCATATGACAATAGGCTGAGCAAACTGGTTTTGATCAGCCTGAAGAAGAGAGGGCTATTAGGAAATCTTACTGCTTTTTACATCTTCCGAGTAGGAAGATAAGGAGAAAATGAAGCCTGATTCTTCTTGGAGGTGTACAGTGACAGGGTAGGAGACAATATGTTCACCATGGCACACCAGGTTCAACACAGGAAATTATACACAAGAAGAAAAATGTTACTGTAATTTTCAAAATGCTAATCATAACATGGACTGAAAAACCATAAAACTCATAAAACCTGAGGTTCAAGCTGTTAATGCAAGTAGTAATCTACGGGTAAATGAAAGCACTGAAAAGATGGAAAGCCTATTAGGACAGAGTGGAACTTACTGAAACTCAGAGCATCAGTCTAAGATACTTCTACTGGCTGTCCATTTGTTCTTTGGACAAACTGAGACAGTTTATTGGGGATACATATGAATATGTCTATAACAACTTTCTCCTTGTGGTAAATTTGCAATTCTTTATTGTCCCACACTGGAATTCCCTGTGATTGAATGGCACAGTCTCAGAAACACCTGACACTATATCCAGCAAGACTGGCATAGCAATCATTGGTCTCATCCTATAAAAGTTTTTTACATGCATGAAGATGAGTCTTTCCTCATAGCTTAATTATTGAAAATAAATTATACGGTAAAAGAAATAACTTTCAGTAGGAACATCAAAATATGACAATTGGCTGTGCAACCAGACATGTTTCTATTTGACACATCTGATGTAAGGAAGCTATTAATTTTCTAAATGCGTGGCCAAACTTCTTTGTAACACCTGACACAGCATTTTGCTAGGGTAGTAAAAGAAAGCCTGACAGCTGCAATTTTCTAGAAATATGAATTAAGCCTTTCAATATGCTCTTGGGAAAGTTTTCTCTTCTATAAGCTTCTATAATTTGTTTTAAAATGGCTTGCTTCTGATCATTCAGACCCAGAGTTCTCCTGAATCCACTCCAACCCCACCTTATTTTTTTGTCACAAACATATTTAAGCATTGGGAAAAAAACCCCATATAATCTCCTGCATATCCTCTCCGACACTGGTTTGAAAATTATTTTGTTTAAAACTTTCTTCCAGGTATGCATAACACCAAAGATCACAGAAAAAAAAAATCATGCTGATAGAGTTGATTACCACTTCTGCTAAAAAAACCACCCCCAAATGATATTAACTAAAGGGGAACATTGCAGAGAAAGTATCTGGCTTTCTCTTCTGAGAATGAGACGCACTGGTGCCTTGTGCTGTCTGGTGACAGGAACTAAATATATTATCTGCATTCTCCAAGACATTCCACTTTGAACTTAACACGCCAGTAGTCATGGTACTAGTGAATGGACAGCTGTCATGAGGAAGGCATTTAATGTTCAAAACAGAGATTAATAGAGCAATCACAGTTAAATATAAATTAAGCAGGAGAAATACATGTGGCAACTACCTTTATATTTGTAATTTAAAAATAATGGTTCTAAAATTTGCACTGTTTAGAAAACCATCAAGTTACAAGATAATAGAGTCTTGCTAGTATTAAAATTGCATCACGTAGTCCTCTGTTCATGTAGTATCATTTGTACGCAGTAGCAACAGCAGATGACCAAAAGTAAGACTACTAATTTTGTCCTATTTTAAAAACAGCTAAAGAACAAGTTTAAAATTTACTTTATTTATCCTGGAATTTTCTTCATTTGCCTCTCAGTACCATATTGCATTAATTAATTAAACTACTCAATATACTAAAAAACTACTAAATATATTCTATAATTTAGGTTCTCACAAAATATTCCCACAATATATTCTGACCAGATGAGAACTAAGAAATGTGAAAGTATTGAACAATGTCATTTAAATATGTGCTTAGCATTTTAAAATGTCAAAGTCTGCTATAGAAAATAATTGCTCTAGAATTTAAATAGCTCCAAAGCTTACCATTTTTCATAAGCTGTATAATGGTCACGATAAAAAGTGTGTGCACTCACAAAGCAGAAAAAGTCATACAGAATAATATGCCTTAAGAGAAATTACTGCATTTACAGAATATAGAAGAAAGTTCTGGATCAAATTCACAGCTTTGGCTCTGCACACACAACTCCCATTCCCTCCATGGGGACTAATAATACAGTGTTCAAATCTAGACTTCAGATCTTTATCACTGTACAAGTGTATAGGTCAGTCCCTGGGTATTTTGGATTTGCCCACTGAAACAGACTTGCTGTGAGCACTTATACAGAGATGTTCATAGGAATATTTTGAGCTTCATCATTTTGATTACTGAAAGTAAAAGCTCAGAGTAGTTCATTTTTCATGCTTGGCACTCTCACTTTACTTTCAAAAGGATAAATTCAATACTCAGGACTATAAGACAGCGCCTAGTGCAACTTCTATACATAACGGAAGCTTACTACAACTATCTAAAATTATTTAGACTGATATGATGAGAGGGAAAATGTTACTGTCCCATTTTGCAGACGAAGAATAGGCAGAGACAAACTACATGGCATCACAGTCATACAAGCAGTTTGCAGGAGAGCTGTGGAGAGGATTCTTTTTTCCCAAAGTCAGATTGGTGTCTTAATGATAAAACTCTCCTTGCTACCAGAACATTACATCCAATTACACAAGGAGATCCCAAAGCAGAGAAATTTCATTTCCCTCTTACTGAAGTCTTAGATGTTTCAAAAGTGTAGCACAGCAATCATGAAACCTCTAGGGACAGTTTGGGCACAATGGGCTAACACAAAGATCTTGGATGTTGCAGACAGTTAATCTAGTCCTCCAATTTTGACAGATTCAGAACTGATAAAAATAACAATGTCTTGAAATTACTTTATGAACAGTAAAATGAAAGGTTATGGTGGATTAAGAGAATCTCTGTTTCAGAAGCCCAGCTCCTGGACTTCACATAGTCGGCTTGTTTATGATCCCAATGATGCTTGTTTAGGGTCCCTCCGAGAGCCTCTACAGCTCTGCTAACACCACCGTCACACACTTCATCACAGTCATGTTTCTTTTTCTTGGCAGACCTACACAGGTCCTGTGTAACACTTCCTATCACTTAATTTATTCAAATGTTACTTTTATACCTACAAATTACTCACAGAAAACAAATGTTAAAGCACAATACGCATTGGCTTTGTCAGCACCACTTGTTTCTGGCAATCCTCTTTGACTTATAAATGTAACTCTCACAATTTCTCAGCAGGGTGCAAGGCTTACAGGCAAAATAATAATGCCCTCTAAACTAGTATCTCACAAGGATTCGTTATTAAAGATACTTAGCCATGAAACGTTTGCCAAGCAACCCCGTAAAAAGAAAAAATACTAAAACAAGAACTCCATGACAGTAAATGCCATGTGCAATAAAAAATGTGGCAGGAGTCTGCAATCCTCTCTAAGTAACAGCAGTAACAACAACATAAAATCTCCCGCTGAGTTCGTTTGACACAAACTATCCACAACTGCTCACCAAAACCAAGGACAGGACTTCTATTTCTAGCAGCTGTCTCTAATGCTGAACACCCTGTGAACACTTTTCAGCGAATAATGTTTTCCTACTTAGCCACTGACAATGAGAAACTAGAGTGGGACAAAACATCAGTGGTTGAATAAGATGAGTGCAGGGGAAAAAAAAAAATCCCCGAAACAGCACTGGCTTTTCGGCAAAAACAGCTGAGATCCACAGATTATTATTAGTACAAGCTGACAGTCAATGGGAGTAAAGCCAAAGGCGTACCAGTGCTTGAAGAAAGGACTCAGGATGACCTAAATAGCATCAGTGTAAAACTTGCATTAGTATGAAGTAAGCAAATAGTCAAAATGCTCATCAGCAAAAGTACATGATTGATAACTCTCAAAGTCATGCTGGAAAAATATTAAACACCCATTTTAATTTTCATGGCAGGTTATAAAAGACTTGAGAGCTCAGAGGCACAAATAACTTTTCAGGCATGTGCTGCTACAATCCTTGATCAACTGTGCCAGTAAAACACGAAAACAAAGATCAGAAGTCAAAGGCTGGAAAAGACAGGTAAGTGGAGAACTTTCAGCTGGCGGTAAAAAGAAGGAGCAAATTACTTGTCCTTCTTTTTATCCCAAACTTACTTGCCTCACTTCCCGTTCAGAGTTGTCTTCCACAGCATTTTATTACCCTCTCATGGATTACACTACAGAGTGCAGTTCCCTCCTTCCTCCTTACCTTTGCTCACCACAACCTCCTCCTGCACAGTACTCTGAATGCCATAACATGCAGGTAAAAGCTGTAACACACAGGAGAATGAATGTGCTCTAAAAGGCGCAGGGAGTCAAAGGTGCTGGCGTGACTCTTTTCACCACAGGGTGACAAGCAGTCAAAACATCTTGGCATTTCAGGTACAGAGGAGTCAACACACCCCACCATGATAATGATCCACACACAGACTGTCTAAATATTTAATAAAGAAAAGCAATTAATGCTTTCAAAATTTTGAGGTATTACAACTGCTTTCTTTTTGCTAACACTTCTTGCTCTCTTCCCATTTATATGCCAAAACATTTCATGAGGAATGATGATGAAGAGGCCCCAAGCTCTAAGATTTACCCAGCAACACTGCAGCAGGCATTGGCTGCAAGTGTCCACTGAAGCCAGGGGTGCTAAACTACCTGACAGTCAATAGATCTGATGGGTTACTGATCTTTAAAAACAGGAACAAAGCCCTGTATAAGAGCTAATCTTCAAATAGTGCATCTGTTCAACTAAAAGACAAGAAAAAATAGTCACTGACTTATTAAGGGTATCGAATAAATATATTTTTCATTTAAAAAACAGAATCTTAAAAAAAAAACCAAATTAAGTAATTCAACTCTCAGAATTTGCTTTTAGAACAGATGGGCTTACAACTCTAAAATTTACCCTTCCATCGTATGTTGCTCTAAACTAAACATGTAATTTCCTTAAGTGACAGCTTGTTTTTCTCTTTCCTCTCTCTGCGCCACCTGCCACTACTGGTCTTTGATCTTCCCCTAGATATAAAGGATATATTATATATTTTTTGAAACTCACAAAACTAGTAATTGACCTTAAAACAATACATAAATAATTTAATCTTTCCCAGCATTATCTTTTCTTGGTCAGTGGGATGCAGGTTCCAAAAAGAAAGCAAAATATACTGCCATGATGGGAGTTTTGCTAGAAGGTTACGTCCCCACTCTCCCAAAACATATCTGTCTAAACCTTTTGAGTCAGACCATAAAACAGAACTATCCAGAAATTTTACTAGCAAGGGAAGAAGAAGGTTTTGGAGACAGAGCTTTTAACAAAAAGATTGGATGACAACAGAAAGAGGGGGCAGGTGGCTGGGGCAGGTGTTTCCTACAACCCTGACTACCTTACAAGCCAAAGAATGCACAAGAGAGAGAGCTTAAACCCCACTTCTGCATGATTAGAGCTAGAATTCAAACTGCTCCTCCAGGAAAGCACCATCCCTCTTGTTAGTCTGGAAGAAGTTGCTCACCTGTAGCCAGGTGGGTAGAACACTCAATCATAAGGGTGAGGTGTTCATTCACCTCTCTGCTCTGATCCAAACTGTGCCTCATGAGGGAACATCCCAAAGCACTATCTCCAGAGAGCAGAGGGAAGAGGGGGTGGAATCACATCTGTCTGATTTGCAACTGATGCCAGTGCCCCCAGTTTCTGGGGGGGTTTTTTAGTGAAAACTATTTAACCTAATTCAACACAAATTCATGAAGATTTTCAGCTTCAAAGCCATTTTTTTAAACGGAATTGATTCAGTGAGAAAGGTTCTGAATGACTTTGCACCTAAAATTTATTTTAATTTCTCAGTTTCTTATTCCATCATTTTGACCTTATAAAGAGACACCCTATTTTCCTGCAAATCTTACTTCATTTACATCCTAAGTTCATCACAGCCATAACAACACTTCTGCTACTCACTGTAATGAGCTCTCCTATTCAGCTCATGCATCAAATATCTGGCATACTAGGTGGACAGTTAGATTTTGTCTTCTCAGTTCTCAGCTGGAGAACATTTGTTTGTGACAGCCTGTTCAGCTTAACTGTTCAAACAACTCTTTCTAACAACAACAAAACAACAACAAAAAGCTTCACTAAGACCTTACCCTAGTGCTGCAGTCCTACCTCTGCGTGGATCATAAAACCTCCCACTGAGAACATTAGCTCAGGATAGTAAGTTCAGTCTTCAGTTATTGGTACCTCATCCAAAAGCTTTACACATTGTCACAGGGTGCTCTGGTGTCATAAGCAACCCTAAAAAAACCCCTAGCCAAACTCGAAAATCTCACACAGATAAAGGAGATTAATAAGCAGCACCTGTTGCTTTAAATAATAACAAAGAGTATTCTCTGCTCATTTTGCAACTTCACTTCTGTAGTTATTTATGCCGTAAAGAAATGGCCTCAAAAATGCCATCTATGTACCAGTTTTGTGACCTAATTCTCCCTGATATAGTTTGGAGAGTTCACCTTCAATGAAACAAGCAGATGGACAAAATTCAAAGATTATTCATACTGGGTGTTTAAAAATCCTTCAAGGATGTTGAAATATGATGTTATTGCTGTTTGAGCTTTATCATAAGGAGAAGTCCCATTTCCTGTGTGGCTCAGTTCTCCATTTCAGAGGGATGGCCGTCCTCAGCAGTGTCAGCAGCAGAAAGCAGCGGTGGGGCATCTGCCTGGGCAGGAGGCACCACTCACTATCCTCTCTGCCTTAGCCATGAGCAGGACATCAGCTGCCCCTCTATAGGAACCAAATCTCCAAAATCTTTCAGGAGCATGTTAGAAAAACTCACTATTATATTACAACATCAATAATATAGTTTCATTTCCTAAGAAATAAGTAGAGGTCCCAAAGGTACAAATAGGCATTCAGTCATGCTACCAGACATTTTCACAGTACCT
Organism: Pomatostomus ruficeps; assembly: GCA_013400735.1. Lineage (NCBI taxonomy): Eukaryota > Metazoa > Chordata > Aves > Passeriformes > Timaliidae > Pomatostomus > Pomatostomus ruficeps. The sequence goes on from VYZT01053963.1 coordinate 16,363, forward strand.
AAAATTGGCATGATAAGCATGTGTCAAACATAATTTCTTGGAATTTGTGAAGCTTCTGTCTTTTAATTGTATCATCTAGAAATCAACATGCAATTCATCCCCCACATTTTCTGGTTTTGTATTTTCATACATAATACACCTAACCCATAGATCTCACTAAGCCAAGTATTTCTATATACAAAACCCCCCCAAAAAGCACTTGTAAGATGTGACTGATTTGCAACAGTGCATTTAGTCTGTTCTCTGCAAAGATAACAAGTACAAAAAGACAAAATTAATAAACAGAAGTATTAGAGACTAATAAAACAAATAGACACTGCAAGCAATTCTGGTGCTCAGTCAAGGCCTCAGTGTTAGATGTCCTAGACACCTACACAGGAGCAGCTGACCTGTGCAGAGCTGGAGAAGACTCAGCAGATGCTGAGGGTTCAAAGACACTGCACAAGCTGAGTGCCACACACATTTAAATACCTGATATTGGAAAAGGGCTCATGTTCTGTAAATTCAAATGTAGGCCAAAGAATACCCCAACCCTGAAGAACCATTTGTTATTGTCTCAGATTAATATAAACACTTCATGAAAACCATGTAAAAAGCCAACATTTAACTGTGGTTAAACAAGAAAATTCAGTCAAGGCAAGACCACTGCAGAAATAGCTAAATTAATTATTTGCATTATGCTCACTATACAAGAAGAGAAGACCTTGACAGCTCTTAAACAAAGTATCAGCAGAAGCTTTGGAAAAGATTAACAAAATGAAGAGACACAAAGCAGCCAGATTCAAGGGTTCACCCGAGTGCTCTAAAACAATGGAAGCATGATCAAATCAGCTGCTATAATAAACAAGAGAATTGGTAGGCACATGGGAATATGATGTAATGGGGAAGAGAAAGCATGGCTTTGTAAAGAGAAGTCATAACTTCAAGATTACTTGCATTTCTGTAAGGAGTTAATGATTATTTGGATAAGGATGATTTGGTTAATATAGTATATTTAGATTTCTGAAAAGCTCTCACAAGCCAAAAGCTCTTAAACAATTTGTCATAAGGTAAAATAAAAGGTCTGTCATGAATTACTATTTAAAGGAGGGAACAGAGTAAGTGGGCAGTTTTCACAATGTTACTAGTGGAATTCCAAAATTACCTATTAAACATAAATGCCCTGGAAAAGATGACAAACAGCGAGGTTATAAATTTGCTAAATGACTCAGGTCAGCTCGAAGTAAAACTGCCTATAGAAAACTGCTTTCATGGTGACTACACATGACAAGAGCTGGTGAAATTCTGTGCTGATAAATGCAAAGTAAAAGACAACTCAAACTGAAAATGGACAAGGATAAGTGCTGAATTATCTACTGTTCCCAAGGAAGAGATCTAGCAGTTGTTGCCAATAATTTTCTGAAAACAACGCCTTGGTGGCCAATACAGTCAAAATGGTGGACATAATGTTTAAAATTATTAGGAAGGAAACACAGTGTAAAACAGAGAACATCATAAAGCCAGAGTGCTCACATCTTGAATCTCCCACACAAAGCCCAGCAGCAGCCTCAGGAAAAAACAAGGCTCTTCAGCTTGGAAGAGACACCATTGTGTCATGAAAACAACAGAATTCTACTGAATCAGGAAAGAGACTGCAGGAAGTGAACAGAGGTTGGCAAGTCATTAATTCTCATGTCAGGAAAACTTAACAACCCCATGTTTTTGCTGCAGTTATGAAGCAAGCATAAAACAACAAAACCACTTTCTTTGAAAAGGCATCATTAACTTGTGGAACTCATCACTACAGAGAATTAAAGCACACACATGTCCAAATAAAAGCAAGTTCATGAGAACTGCATTAAACACAATGTTTTGGATGCATCTTCTATCCTCTCAAAAGCAGGACTTGCTCTCTTCCTCCTACTCTCATTAACTGTCTGCCGCCAGTCCCTGTTAGACACAGAACACCAGGATGAGTTATGTTGTCTAACCCAACCTGGTGGCACTTACATACCTCCTGCTCTTCTCTGCCAGTCCCAATCTGAGTGTTCTTCAAGCTGTCAGACAAGGCTTTTGTTTTTCTGTCCAGCCCCAAAAGTGTTTGATTCTCAGCAGCTTTTGTCTAAGTCTCGCTAGTCAGACCAAAATACCATCAAATTAATTACACTCATCAGAGGTAATTATTTTATTAAAAAATTGCAGATGGAGAAGAAATTTCAAGGGTGGAGATTCCAAGTACCAAGAAGTGCAAGATACTCTTTGCTCCTGATGATCAAAAGCGGATGCAATGCTGGCAAATAAGATAGTCTTTGAGCATCAATAAACATGACAAGCTAAGAACAGAAAGAGCTGATGTCCCCCGCTGCAAGGATTTGGCAGTGTGCTTGTCTTCTGTTTATAGAAAGCATAATGGCAGCATACAGCCCTTACAGAGACTGAGCAGAGGATTTATGCAGTGTCTGCACTATATAAACCTGCTTGATGTGCCACTTAGCTTTTACAGTACCTTGCAGAAAACAGAGAAAAACATAACATAACCTTGCAACTTCTCCCTCTTCAAAGTATTGTTGCAAAGAACGCAGATCTGAGGTACCCATCAGTCTACCACTAAATACACCTTGCTTGTTCCCCCCAAAAATAATGCTTCAAACTAGAGTAGAAAAATAGAAGTGGAACACGGCAACCCTAAATTTAGATTCTTTCTTCATGTACATATAACTGAAGGTGAAAGCCAGGCATATAAGCATTTAACTAGTTGATTCTGAATACTGAGATACTTTTAGATCTTTTAAATTATTTACAGGCCTAAAAGGGTGGTCAAACATGAAAAATATGTCCAATTATTAAGAATAAAAATAAAATAAAAAATAGATCATGCTTACTTTCTAAAAATACCTACAGTACTAGACACACATTCAGCAAGAGCAAATGCCTGAATCTACAAGCACCCAAGCAGTGCTTACTTTAAAAGCTCTCACTCTTTGAATGCCCATTCATTTTGCCCAAATGCAACATTTAGATTATATTTTAAAATCACTCTGCAGCATAAGGAAAGTATGGAAGTGTGTATGAAATTACTTTCATACTTACTTCTTTAAAAATAGAATGAGAAAATAGATAAAAAGTTTATTTTTATCTTCAAGCAATTTCATTCATTGACTTGTGACCATTAACAGCATTTACAGCTCTGTAAATTATAATCAGGATAATCAAATCCTGTGCTTTGGGGTAGGAGCTGATCTCCATAGGAACCGGGGGGAAATTTTCCCCCATCTGCTGCACTGCACAGTTGCAGAGGTGCATTGTCAGTACAATGGAAAGTCCACCCTATGTGAATGGTGGTGGCAGAATATAAGGCTTTGCATGCCAAAAATGTCGAAATGACAAATTCTCTGTGATTGATGAGAAATCCCTATGAAGGTTTCCAACCCGCTGCCAGACTCTGCTGCTGTGCTGCGCATGCACCACGAGACCACTGAGTCTACGACTTCTAGGACAGTCTAGACAGTACAGCTACAGCAAGTCAGACAGAAATAGAGAATCTCTTTCTGACCAAGTCTGAATTTTAATTTCTCCTGTTGTAAACAGCTCCTTGACTGACTAATCTTACCCCCAGCAAATATAATTTGATTTTACTGTAGCCATATATGTAAACATAATATGAGAAAATCATGGCATTAACATTATTAACTACTAACAAAATTATATTCCTCAAGTAAAAGCTGGAACATAACTTAATTTAATCTAATACATTCCATGCACACAGACACACACAGACACATATATATACACCGACACCAAAATAACATTAATTTAAACATCATGTTTCTGAAATCCACTAATCTGAGGTCAGTATACACAGGACTGAAACTGCACTTAAACAGGATTTCTTTGTCATTCTATTGTATTTGTCTATTGCAACTGGGCAACAGCAAGCACAAATATTTCAGAGAAATCTGAAATCAGGAGGAACTTATATTTCAATATCCCATGCAAAATAACAAACTAAAACTAGGAGTTTGTTGTGTATGTAGAAGCAATACCAGTGATAGCTATAGCCCAACCCAGTACTATGAATATTTAAGTGCAGCTTGAACCTTCCATCTCCTGACATTGTTACCTATACAGTTATCAGGACACACATGTGAGCTGCACAGCAATGCTCCCTGCCAAGAACCACCAAAGATGTCAGAAAGGAAAGGGTGAGTTGGTGACCAAAATCCTCGTCAAAATACTGTTTTAAGGAAACATAGTTCCATTAAGGACAGGTAGAGCAGATTCACTACTGGCTTAGTGATCCTTCTTACAGACAACATTCCTTCTGCTGGGAAGCTCCAGCTTACCTGTGAGTCAATGTCATGGGGGTGAAGCTGAGTGCTGGAGTTGTTCTGTGTCATTAGTGTTGCTAAATACAGGGTTCAACTGATCAGATAAATCTGCATGGTGAACTTGAGACAAAATTTACAAGAGTAGGTCTTTAAAAAAGCTGCTGAAATCCAAGTGATTGCTCCACACTGTCTTTAAAATACACATTCAAGCAGCTGAACATTAAATACCTGATCTGTAAAGTTTTAATTATATTTCTAAATATTCACATTCTCTCTTTCTCCCTAGAAGTATTCATAGAAAATTGTGGGTTTATGTATGCATCAAAATACTTTCCCTTTGTATCTGCAAGAGTACTTTAGACTAGAAAACCCTCTTAAAATTTTATTAATTTCCACATTTACTCAAACAGCACCAGGACAGGGAGTGGAGGAAAATAGGTATGGCATGGAAATCTTGGCATTTGAGTGACAATCCCAGCTTTGGAAGCAGAAACAGAAACACATTCTTAGAAATTATTGTTTTGAGAAAACCAGTATATACTTAAAAACAGCATTTCAGGTAGTTCACTTAATATTGCATAAATATACTTCATTCTAAAGATTTTTTATAGAAGTGAAATTCAAAAAACCGTTTAGGTATGTGCATGTATGAGTAAAGCAGCCTGTGTATGTGTGGGTGTGTAAATACCATATACACAGATGCAAACCTTCAGTGCATTAAGTAAACTTCAGCTCTATACCTTAGTACTCAATTCTGAGTCTAGTTACCTTCCGGATTGCTAAGTCTTTCTAAATTAGAACAAGCAATTTCTCTTTGTTTTACCTAATATTTGAAAATGGCAAAAAAGTCCCATGGGTCACTGAAAATTATCCCTTCATTCCTGCCGCCTGTTTCAAGTCAGTCAAAACATTCCAGACTTCAAAAGGGGGCTTTGCCTGCTTAGGCCATTTTGGTGTCCTTCTATGGTTGGCCTATGAGGGATTGGTTATTTGGATAAATTAGTTTGTGGAGCCTGCTGGCCTTCTAGAAGACCTCAGTGTCTGACTGCAAATTAGTTCTACCGAACACGTAGAAATCCCTGGGCAGACGAGAAGAAATAAATGGTGATAAAATCTAATACTACAATGTTTGTAATGCGATTTTCTTCTGCTCTGTAGCTTGTAAGCAAAGCTAATGTTGAATTAAAAATTTTCAAATATAAAAATGTCTATGAAAGCACAAAATCAGATCAGTATCCGAGTCACAGCAGAGAAGGCTGGATGCCAACTTTAAAGTTAAGCTTCCCGCAGGAATCTTTTAATAGAACAAACAAAAAACCTCCTGGTTTTCCACAAAATCAAGTAGGTATTTACATTACAGATGCACCCCTGCTTAAGCCAGGAAGTCACACAGTTGAATTCGGCTGGAGCTTGGGCTGTGAATAAACTGCTATGCAACCTTTTAGTGCATAGTTGTACAACTGCCTAAGGAGAGTTTATCCTTAAGGAAGAGAAGTCAGAGAGCCAAAACTAACAAACATGGCTCCTCGAGCGGAACAATGGTCCAGAAAACCTAGTAAAAAAGAAAATAAACTTCACTGGCAGTTTGCTTTTACTGTTAAGGGCTAAGCTACAACTTCATCAAGACTTTCAAGAGGAGACTCTACGCTGAAGAGTTGCACACAGCGGCTGGAAAAAGTCAGATGGATTGTGTATTTCTTATATACCCACTTTTACAAGTCACCTAAAAATGCCTCATGCCATAACAAAGAAAAGGTTCCACTTCTCTGAGGAAACAAGCATTTGTAACCAAGATTAAGTGGTGGTGTCTGTTGGGGGACCCCAATGCAACCCCTGCACTGTCTCTGTGACCTTGAGGAATATGCCCAACATTACAAGCTGTGGGTAGCAGTACCTCCATCAGTGCTGCAAGAACTGTTGCCTATGGCACTGTAGGATATTCGCCGTTGATTAAGAAAAGTACATTTTAAGTGACAAGAATTCCTCCATAGTGTTACTGCAAACCCAGATGAATGAAGAATTTGTAGCGAATAATGTTTTCAAACTGTCCACAAATAGCTTACCATTTTCAGGAGTATTTTCACTAAAATGTTTTGAAAGAAAAAATTCTATCAATAGCTCCTGATTGAGCAGTTGCTGTAGACAGCCTAGCAGCAGCTCATTTCAATTTGGGGAATTTAAATACATCAGCTAGTTCCGGCTGTTCATTCTTTATGACACTTACTGAGTGTAATAAATGGGTTTTGTGGCTTATGTTTCCAATATTCTACCAATTGCAGATAGCGAGGGGAAGGGGAGTGGGAAGGGTGCAGGCGATTACATTTTTGTAGGCTCAGTTACAGATTGCAATTGCATGGTGCTTGTTGGTTATTGCCTTGCAGAGCTTTCCAAAAAGGAAGCGTGTCACGCATTTCTTCAGAACAGGAGGGGAATGCAGAAGGGAGAACAGTGCCGTGCCAGTCTTTGAGAAAAACTAGGCAGCAAATGCATGACTTTCACAGTGACAATGCTGTAAGTTTTCAACCAAAGGTAAAATATTTATATTTTCACCCTTCTTCCCCAAAGACTTTGTTCCTTAATGTGACAAACAGGTAATGTGATTGAGCATGACAAACGTGTCATTGATGATGCTATTCAAATCTGGAGGTCATGTCTGGCTATCACCAGCCATGCCCTCAGGCACAGCCATGCCACCACCATGGCAGTGGCCTCTGAAACCACTCGAGAGTTGTGCTGCCGGATCCTGGCTCGCCTTGAAACAAAATGAACTTTCTAGCCCTTCTGGTAGTGAAGATAACCTTGAAAATGTGAAGAGAGTGTAATCCGATGCCTCAGTAAGACTGCAAGGAGCTTGAAACAAAGACAGAGATGTGAATTGCCCCAGCCATCTCTCTCTGGGCCCCATGGACTCAGCATTTCTGTGGTTGTGGAGTCTGGCATTTTTCCAAGATTCCACAGAATCTCGCAAGTTTGCTGTAAAATTCATTATTTTGCTGCAGCCAGGTGCTGGATGCTTTTTGGTGTGGGTTTTTATTTTCCCCCTCCCCCTTTCTTGCTGAAACCAACTACTTGCTCTGTATCTTTCCACTAGAGGAGGTATGAGGTGAATTTTCGGTGCAAAGTGCTGCTCTGGTACGTGGCATGGGGTTCGCAAGAGAGAAGTGTCCAGTGAGCAGCAGGGAGGAGAAAGAAGTTGGAAAAATGCAGCCAAGCTGCCCAGAGCACTGACTGAGAGCTGAGGTCTGGGGGCCGTGGGGGGAATCAGAGAAGATTAACTGCTGGAGTAGACCAAGAGCACCTCCTTTTTTGGCTCATTGGGCACACACTACTTGGATCTAACTTGACTGCTGAGGGCCTCAGAGTCTTCGCTCTGTTTTCCAGATGGGCAAACTCCATCAACAAAAACACTCGATGTTGAAAATACTTCTTGGTGTACAATTTTGCAATGAGAATTTTCAATTATGAGCCTGGACAGGGTAGGAATGAAAATTATTTTATGCTATACAATAACTTAATATTGCTACCAGAGAGAGAGTTATGGAAGAAACACCCTCCAAAATATCCCCAGAGGGTATAGTAATTGCTGAAAACATGCCAATATTTACTTGTGAAAATTTTCTTGTGCTGAGTTTTGCAAATAAATAAACCCCATGTATTTCTCTAAAAAAAAATCATAGGCAAATCAAATGAAATAAAATACCTGCTGACCTCTACACTGCTCTTTTTGAATTTTTTTTTAAAAGCCATCATCAGGCACCTCTAACCACCTGGGTTATCATGCTGAATCTTATCAGTGTTTGTCATGTTTCTAGGGCAATGGATTCATGCCAATGCCAAGTTTGGAACTGGTAGATTTAGCCTACCACAAATATAAGGCATGATAATTTTGCATACTTTTTTTTAAATCAATTTGGTATGAGATGTACTGTCATGCATTCTCAGTCTCCTTACAATCAGAATTTCTCTAACACCCAAAATTACATTTTCATCTCAAAAAAAAATTAAAACAAGTAGCTGTTTTTTATTTCTCAAGTATATTTGAGCAGTGGGGCTTGTTGCAAATGACTGTCAGGCAGAAAAGCCCCCTCAGGATGGTGAAGAAAATACAAATTAAAAAAACCCAACCATTTGTTTTAGCTTGATAAAAAATGAATGAACCTTTGATAGGTACATATATCATTAGCAAACAAGCTTCAAACTTTTATTTGGACTTGGAAAGCAAGAAACAGAACTTCAGTGAAATTTTCAGACAGGATACTACACTGATATCCTCTGTCTAGCCAGCCTCAGATTTGTGTTGTGCTTCTTTCCCGAGCACCTAGTAAAGGAAAGGCAGGAACAGATGCAGTGTTCAAGTTTGCAAGCCCAAGTTTGAAATTCATTTCCTACAGGATGTGACCCAAGCACATGACAGTACCATTAGAACCACTTCTTGATTACGAAATGGCTGAAATACTCTCTCAGCTGTGTGAGGGTAACAGAAGTGCAGAAGTGAGTTTTCTGGGCTTATTATGGTATCTTCAGTACATGTCAACACTGACAGGCTGTATTCCTATGTGCAACATCATCCTCTTCCTCAAAAGAGAAATCTTGGCCAAAGACAGTGGCAAAGCACTTACTCATCTACTCTCTCCTACTATTGCCTGATAACTTTTTTTCATTTTCTTTTACTTTCTCCTTCTCCTGGTACTTTCTCTGTTGTCCATCTACCTCTGTCTTCCTAAAACATTATCCAGCTTCATTTCTCAGCTGTTGAATAAAGCTCCTCCCTTATCCACATATACCTGAAATTGCTTCCATCATTGTTTGCATTGGCCAGTTGCAAAATTAAATTATCTTTCAACTGGTATTTGTAGGGAAGTTTCCCTCTTTTTATATTTACTAGCAACAGGTTTTTGAAGTCACTACATGTGTTTGGGATCTTAAATCCCAAACTGGTTTTGGTTTCTGGTTTCTAATTACCTAGTACTAATCTATCCCTCACCCTCTCTTTCTTTCTATGCACACACAGAGAGCAAAATAAACAAAAACAGTGTTCATGCCATCATCTTTGTTTTCGTTTGAGACTATTTTGCCTTCTGACTACTGTTTTTAGGAAATCTCCCTGTTGGTCAACTGGCTGTTGCAAACACAGCAGCCTGTCCAGTTATGAATGACTTCAAGTGAGACCTAATTGAAGGATCTGATTCTAGGGTTTAATACCCCAATTTGAAACCTCTCCAATGACACTGCAATCAGAAGAGTCACACCCTGCCCTGTGTTGTGTACCTTTGGATGCTTCAGTCCTCGTTTACAGAATCCTGAGTGCTGGTCAGTGCAGTGGGTCTATTCAGCAATTCTTGGTTTCGATTTTGATAATCCTGATAGCATCAATGACTACCACCCAGTTGGGTAATGTGAAGGGAAACTCTGAGCAGATTAAGTTTTTTACAGGCTCTCTGGACTAAGTGGTGAAAAGAAGGAATGGAATGAATAACCCCAACAGGAGTGCTGGTGGTGCCAAACCATGAACAAATATTTCCCTTAATACTCCTGTTATGCTAAGCGACAGTTATATTTGTCATTACATACAGCTCCAACACACAATCACCCAGCCCAAACCCTCCACAGCACACAAAGCTCACGCTATGCCACAGAGGGGAAGTATTGCAGTGGAAGCCACAAAAAATCCTAACAGCATCAGGGAAAGGCTTTTCATGCATGGAGGAAAGCCTGACTCCAAATAGAACGAGGAGTCTCATTGGGTGGTGCTGAAATCTCTGGCAACTCAACTGCAAACAGGACCATCCCTGTTTAGTGCCTGTTGGTAACCATGGCCACCCTTTTCCCTAAGAGTTAACTGGTCCTGTCCACACATGCCAGTAGCAGCGATGGATAAATACCCAAATGTCCACATAGAGACAAGACTGTGGAACAAACGAACACTGAAAAATAATCAAAGCCATATTGCCTCAGACAGCAGAAATTACACTACATGTGAAGTGCAACACAAACACGCAACACAACAGGGTTATTATGAAGGGGCTTGGTTTTTTTTGCTTTGTTGCTACATGAAAACCTAATGGAAGCATCAGGGAAACTGGAAATAGAAACACAGAATACAAAGGGAAGACAGAGAGGTAATACAGAGCGTACTGTCAAATGTAGAAAGTAAACATGTCAGAAAAAATGCAGGAAACAAGTCTAATTAAATTTACTAAATAGTAGTTTTTGTACTTACTTTACAACTGGTAAAAATAAGGCAATTTCAATATGCACAGTTTCTGTTAAACAATTCAAAATAGAAACACATAAGTAGCATTTTGAATTTCACTGAGTGCCAAAAATTATGTCACAAGTTAAACTAACAAATCCAAAACACACAACTAATCATTTGACTGTGCATGAAACATTCTTAATTGTACCTGATCGTTTGCAAAATTTCTGATTATTGTGACTCTATAAACAGGTATTTTCAAGAAACAACAATGCTACTACATTTTTTTGCCACTGTTCTTAAGACTTTGCAGCTAGGAGTTGCACTCACTTCTCCCAGCAGCAGTATTTGCATATATTCACACAGGCAAAGAGAAATAGCTTCAAGTAATAGGATAAAAACTCTGCAACAGATAAAAATGTTAGCAACATAAATGCAGCAGGACAAATATTTCTTAGGGAAAGCAACAACCATCATTTTGTAATATGAATCACTGAAGACAAATATTTTTAAAGCTATACTTAATTTTCTGTAGCTTTATAATAAGCCTCTATCTCTCAGTTAATTTCATCATGCACTGCTTCTCCCAATCACTAAAAGTGCATGTAGCTAAGACATTCATCCACTTGGTTGCCACAGAAACAATTGCCACTTTAAAAGCCACAACTTTTTTCCTCAGGACTGACAAGTTGTTTACTTACAGACTTCCCATTTATTCCCTCGAGGTCTTCCATTGAAGATTTCTCCTTCCAAATTCTATACGGGCTATTAATTACAGGGAGGTTCAAACAGTCCCAGTACACACACACCTGTGGAAAAGACAGTACCACATCGTCGGATTAATTTGTTGCCATGAAACTGGGAGCTGATCTTCACTTCTGCAACTTTCCAGTAACTAACAAGTGTTCATAAGTTGCAAGCAGTTGTCTTTGAAGAACTGAATCAGTCTTGAAAATAAATACATAGCTGAGCTGTTTATTGCAAATCCATGCAAGTCAAAAGCAGGCAGTGAGAGCCCCGTTGTGCTCACTGTCTGTAGAAGAATAAAAGGCAGCCAGGAACTCTTCTACCGCCACTATTTCTGTGCCAACAACACATATCTTCTTCTTTTTTTTCTTGTTTTATTCTTTTTTTTTCTCTTTAGGAAGCTCAGCCTTCCCCTGATATCTATCAATGTCAATTGTCCTTTAGTGCTAAGAGGAAATAATAACAAAGAAATATGATTGTAGACTGAGCCAGGATAAAAAAGAAAATCCACAAAGTTTTCAATCATTGCCTTCAAGCTAAGGATATTTTTATACTAAATCCCTTCAAGTTTACACTAGGTCACAGTCCTAGGCCCCAAAAATTATAAATATGGGACGCTTTGTGTTCTCTCACCTTCGGAAAGGGTGTTCTTTGATGTTGAAAGTAACAGTGAAGTACCAAGATGAAAAACAAGGGCTTACCCTCCCAAACAGATACCAACCTAAAGTATGGTTTCCTTCCTTCTTTAGAATAAAATGCTGTAATCTTCTTAAAATTCAGAATTATTCATTGGTGTAATTCAAACAAACCCAGTTAAAACCCTCATTAGAAAAATTGGCGCTTTTTTTTAATACATGGGGGAAATGCTGCCAATAAAGAATAAAAATGAAAACCTTTTTTAACTGGGTACATATATATATATACACACATTATATACACAGAAATGTGAATATCACTTTGTTCTTCTGTGACAGGTGAAGATATAGTCTGAAGATACTCAGTTTGTCCTAAGACCACTCTGCATATGAAACACTTACAATTTAGAATCAGGACCCAAAATCTTATTCTTTATCTTTCTACCTGGATAAGATTCTAGCAAGAAAATAAAAAATGCCTTTGAACCCAGTTTTTTGGACAATACTCATTGCACACATTTGGGTACTTCTATAAAATCTAAGCATTAAGAAAGTGTTAACATGTCCACTCCACACCCTATGGAGGATGCTAATATGAACCATGCTTCTGCAATGCATCCACTCCTTTCTTTCTGGTTTACAATTGAGAGATCAAATCCATTCTTGCTCCTGCTGAGAACAATGGTCAATCTGCAGTATTTCTATGAAATCAGGGTTTGGTGCTTGTATTTGTTCTGACACCAGATTATAGGTTATAAAATGATTCATGGCTTTAAAAAGTGACAAAGTTAGGGAGGGGAAGGACAAGAATTTCTTCTGACTTTAAAAAAAAAAAAAAAAAAAAGAGAGAAGAAAACAGCTCTTTAACAATGCCCCACTCCTAAGTAATGACTGACATCTGTTTCAAAAACTCTTTTATTGCAAAATTCAATAAATGGAAAAACCGCACAAACTGAAAGCCTGCCACTTCAGCAAGGGAATAAAACAGAGACTTTTCTAATGGAAAAATATTCAAAAGTCAATTGATGTAGTGCTGCTATGGATGACCTGATGGATTTTCAGATCAGCGGGGCTCTCTTTACTAATGGAAAGAAAACTTTACCAAGACTGGTAATTTTCTATAGGAGCCCAAAAGGAAAAAGCATATATGTTTTAGTGTTTATTATAGTTCAACCGTAATTAGGGGACCTAACTTGCAGGAGCTGCTGCAGCAAATATTTTCTCTCTCTGGGAAAGATTCCTTTAACACATCAGTGTTAAAAGAGTCTACTCTTCTCATTTCTGCTCTGACATATGCTGTTCTTCATATCACTGAAAAAAAAGGTTACAAAAAGCTCCTATATATATCCACCCACACCGCTAGGGGCAAAAACTTGTCTTTCTCAGAAGATACCAGAGACCTCTGGCAGCAGAATCAAGCCACAGTAACTTGAGGGCTTAGATGTTAATACAGAACAGCTGATCCACAATGTATTTAAGTAATTTTAATTTTGAAAAATCCAACTTTTAAACAAGAGCAACTTAGTTATCCTTATTCTAATTGTCATCTTAGGTTATTTTTAACTTTTAGTAAAGCTTTACAAAAACTAATTAAATTCCCTTGAGTTGTTAATGTATCAAAAAATACATCTAAATTACACAGAGTATCTATTACAGAGAAATTGTTATATGAAAAATGTGCCATCGAAAATGAGTAGGACAAAAACTCAAATCATTGAAAAAGAGAATCTAAATTGAAGGGAAGTCATGAAAGTATATATCCCCTTTTCTTTTTCTCTACCGCTTTGGAAATCATTTGCTTGGTTAAATATTGTTACTATTAAATACACGACAGCATTAAGAGTCCTACCAGATAAAGAAGTACTATTGTACCAGTCACGATAGCTGGCAGTCCTTTTTCCAAACAGCTATTACCATTTTAAAGGGAATAAAAACAACCCACAAAGAAGTACAGAACGTGGTTTATGGGGGATTTTTACTCCCTCCTCTCTGAAACGTCCACCAACGCCGTGCAATTTTCCCCACACACATGGATCTGAGCATGTGCCTTTGCCGGCAGGCACACTGTGGGGGTGGCAGGAGCTTCAATGAGCTCCTTGTCGTGGAAGCGCTGTCCCCGTCCGAGCACCCGCCTGAAAAGCTGGCAAACGCCAGTGGCCGATCGCTCGGGAAGCAAATGTCAAACACAGCCACTGAGAAATCGTCTCTTAGGGCTGCAAGGTACCACTGAAGTCTGACCACTTGCAGAGAGAGTACCAAATGCAATGATGACCAAACAGGAACTGGCCATGGCTGGCCCCTGGCACCTAGACACCTACACTGAAGGACAAGGAACCCAATTTCTTATGCTTTCGGAGCTGTTTTTTCATAAAAGTTTGGCACTTCCCATGCAAGACGTACACTGCCACTAATCCACACCTTGGAGCTGTCCCAAGGCTGCTGTAACACCCCTTCAGCTGCACTGAGGCCCTGATGAAACTCACAGTGACCAGAAACAGCACTAACACAACAGCACCTCAGGCTACCTTACCCCTTCTGGAGAAGGAATTAAACCTTTTATCCTGTTCCTGTGCCACCAGCAAAATCAATCCCATCTTACAACCTACCAGCCGATTATGCCATTGCAAAGTCTCCAAGATAAGGTCATTCTTAGTGCCATCAGTGGTTTCTGCTTTGCTCTTATTTTCTTATGCTTTTTCAGGAACTGGTAGGATTTTTCTAGCAATACCTTGAAAAAATTGTATCTCCCCAAACTATACACATTTGTTAGAAGAAAAGAAAACCCAAAAAGCCACACGTGCTTTATCTTTTGGTAGAGAAAATAAAAAAAGAGGTTATGAGGCTGGGTGAAATGGCCTTCTTTTACCCTGCAGATGATAGCCTGTGGTATTTTACAGTTAAGGTGAGGGAACTAGATGGTTTTGATTTTAGGTGCTATATTTGGTAAGTTTCCTCTTTAGCACTTTCTAAAGACCCACTACATTTGCTCCCTTCCCAGGTAGGTCTCTTGTCCACGAGCTCTGCTTCCTTTTAAGGTGTTAAATTTGGCAGATAACCTGGGTAGCATTTAGAAAACAATTATTTCCAAATGCCGGGAAAGAAACTTGCCAAGTGTAACAGCTGGAAACCAAAAAGAAAGAGGAAAAAAAAAAGAGGAAGGAAATAAAATGGAAGAGGGAAGGGTATTTTTTAAAAATGAAATTTAGTAGGGACCTTTCAGCAGCTTTATAAACAATTAACTCCAGGGCTGTGACTGAAGACCACCTCTGACTCAGCCTGGAACACCTGCAGATGCAGTACAGCATCCTGCCTTCCAGTGAGCCTCAGGGACAGCAGCAAAACAGATAGGTGCCTAGATGTGTGGGACCAAACGTGCACATCTGCTGGAAGGCATCCCACACCAACTGCAGTGCTGACACTGACCAGATACAGACTCTGGGGGTGTGCAAGCCCCCAGACCTCTCTGTGGGCATGCAGCATGTAGGTAACACACTGTACAACACCACAGGAGGTAGGTCACTCTTGCTGCATCCCCATAAACATCCATGTTCATCTCAACAGATCTTTTTTTCCACTACCATCAAGCAGGAATGCACAGTGGCGGGACTTGTGGCTGAAGTAAAGCTGTGGGAGAAGGGGCTGAAAGTTTTAAGTTTTATTGATAAGCTTTCCTTTATATAAAAACAGAACAAGCACTCTGATGTCCTAGACAGGCATGTTTAAAACCCACAGCACTTACACTCACTGTCAAGTCTAGGTCTAGCACCAAAGTAATCTCATTCTTTATAAGTAAATAATAAAAAACTAAGTATCAAGGTTTTTTTGCATCTAGGTAATCCCTTTCAACTTTATTTTAAATATTAAAACTGTGGAATTTTCCTAACATTTTTAACTTCACCAAGAAGTTAAGTTTCTGGTAAGGAAACATGAGGTCTCCTCTGCCTACACAAGAATCTCATTGGGTGTTGGACCAGAATAACTGAGAAGACTCAAGAGCAAAATGAAAAAAGAAATAAGGTAGAAATGAAGCACTATGAACACAAAAAATACATCACAGGCAAATGATGACATCTGTGCTACTTTTTGAATCCTGATTACATTTATAAAATTGCTATTACACTGCGAGCCTAAGTATGTCTTGAAGGAACTGCTCAACAATAGAGTTTGTGCCCCATTTCTCCCACATACCATTAAATCTGATATGAAAAAGGTGTTGAGAAAATAAGGCCCACAACATTGGTTGAGACCAACAATCCTCCTGATGCTGTCTCCAACAACAGCCGTAACTGGACATAGAAGAGCAAGAACAGAACAAGCATATGTCATTTCCCCGGCATTTTCCCAGTTTCCTGCTATTTCAGTTCAGAGGGTTTCCTGAGACAGATGGAGTTCACCTGTCTAGCAATCCTCAGTACAGCTCTCTCAAGTACTTTTCTATCCTCCTCCTGAAGCATAAGTAATTTTTTTTTTGTTCCTAGCTGTTCTGAATATTCATTTGGGGGGGGATTATTGAGAAATGAACAAATTTTCTTGGAATTATCTTAGGTGCCAAGACCTCATTTCTGAAAGGTGAGGGTCAGCCCAGTGCTGTTCACTTTCCATGTACAGCTACTATTTTAACTGAGGTTTAGCAGTTCACATTTATCTCTGACGAATTTAATCTGTCATTTTATTGTCTAGTGACTCGTCTTGTAAGGTCCTTGAGCAGTTCTTCACCACTCTCCTTGCTATTCACCTCAAGTGGAAGCAACCTAGAAAAATGATTCTGCCTGATTAGCACACTTATTGAGACACTTGGAGAAAGTGGAGTGAGGATAACAGAAAATTCCTACCTGAAGAAACAAACAAAGGAAAAGATGTTAGCATGTTTTTATGGGAATCTGCTGGTTGCTAATTTCAGCAAGCTCAGAAGAGCTTTCTGGTCTCCCAGTGTTGGAAGAGATGGTCAAATACAAAGAAACCTCTCCTGAGGTGGAGAAAGAAGCCTGACAAGGTAATGTTCAAAAGTCAGAGAGCACCTCAGAAGGGCAATGATATAAGACTGGAGAACTGAAAAAAATGAAGTAAATAATTTGCCATTGCTTTTAAAAGATCTAAGCCTGAAATATAACTGTTTCAAAAACTGTCTTGATAAAGTCTTTGTGTTGCTTCCCACATCCAGTGCTCAGGAATGGTTTTGAACAGGAATTAGGATGCACCTGGTATGTGCCTCAGGTATGAAACCTGGTGCCTGCAATGGGCAGATTTCTAACTTCAATCTCCCTGGCACAAGCACCCAACAGGGTGCCTCAGTCAGAAAGCTCCACAAAAGGCTAAAGTGGGAGACATATACATATGAAAATTTAAAGCAATAATGTTATTCTAAAAGCAGAGCTCTCCAAACATAGCAAAAGATCATATTTTTCATTGAATACTAAATACACACAAAAGTCAAGTTGTAGAACAATGTTAAAATTATACTGGCTACTTGCTTGCCAGCATTTCTTTTCTAAATTACTTTCAAAATTAATACTACGTTTAAACTACCCAGTGGGATCAACTTTATTTGTATCTGAAATGTAGGTCAAAACTGTTCAGCAGAAAAACACACTAACAGTTTAGGACAGGAAATAAAGAATATTCTTAAGGTGAAAACATAAAAATTCTGCTTTAAGAAATTAATAAAATTACCTTTTACAAGGTGAACTTTGCCTCAAATAAGGATTAAACAGCTTTGCTCTTAGCATTCCATATGATCTTTATCATTAAAAAGTTATAATTTCCCTGGTTTTGTTTATGTATCATTAACAAAGAACAAAACCAGAAGGCAACAGCCAATTCCTTTGTCAGAAGTTCTTTGAGCAATAAATCTGTTTTCTGCTTTCTATACGTCAAACACACTACAAAGGGGGGGGGGGGGGGGATCCACAGATTAACACTATTAGATTCAGTGTCGTGGTTAATAAAGAACATGAAATACGTACAAGAAAAAATGCTGAGCTACGAATCGTAACATGCAACTGGAACACTTACCTAGCTCAGGAAAGAAGTGTGAGATGCTTTACAAACAAAGCTTTCTTTCAACCCGTGTGGTTCTGTGTGAGTAGTTTCTAATGAGTAGTTTTTAATGAGTAGTAATTATACATGTGCTTTAAGAAGCCTTTCTAAACCTATTATAAATTTAGACTAAATGTAGGGCATTACTTATTATTTTACATGTGCTTTTAAAGTAGTTTGTAAAAAATATGCAGTCTATAAAAGTTTGTGGTCTAACAGCAAGCAACTGTACTGCTTCTGCATAATTCAGTGCAAACAGGTAAAAGTTTGCTAGTTATAATTAATACAGGTCACATGTAGACGTTTTAAGGTTTACACAAAGCAATTAAAGTAATTTTTCTCTTGATGAAACGTCTTAGTTTTATAAATTTTTTTTAAGTTTTATTTATTTTTTAAATAAATCCGATAAATTTGAGTTCAAAACTGTAACAGCCTTCATTAAAACCTAGGCTTTCCCCAAGCTGGTAAAAGCATTCAAGTCAGAAACAGTACCAGCAATATTTTCAGTAGTGTAAGCCACAGCATCCCAGAAAGCAGAAAAATACACCCAAATTGGATGGGTTGAAGAAAGCATGGATGCAAGTGAGTCATCCTGGCTATGGAAAGCTAACTTTCAACCAGGAAACTCAGAGGCCAAGTCTTGGCATCTCTTACTGAGGGGGACCCAGGCGCTGGGTTAGGATCAGCTGAGGTCCCACACTCTGTGAGAAACCCCCAGTTGCCTCTGGACTCACCCTGCCCTTGGGAGCAGTGTAGTTACCCCTGTGTGGCACAGAGCCATGCCTCTGGTGTCTCCATGTGACTGCCACTTGCACATCTCACAATGGACCAAGCACCAACTCAGTGTGCACAGCAGTGCTCTTCCTCACACCACCTTCTGAAAGGATGTTGCTCTCTCCTTTAC
This sequence comes from Pomatostomus ruficeps, assembly GCA_013400735.1. NCBI lineage: Eukaryota > Metazoa > Chordata > Aves > Passeriformes > Timaliidae > Pomatostomus > Pomatostomus ruficeps. The sequence goes on from VYZT01053963.1 coordinate 35,188, forward strand.
CCACCACACAATAGGAAAACTTTCCTGTCTCTTGACATCAACCAAAATTTTCAGTGGTAAGTCACAACATTCACACACTGCAAGAAGCATCTTATTTTCAATCTTTATAACAGATTAATTTCTGCTTCTCTTCATGCAGTAAGGTACCTACTTGGAACTGGGGCGAGTTTCACTAATAGGTGCAAGTAGTCCATTTTCTTCATTTGGACTCATCTCTGAGAATGGGATCTCTTTCAATCTCTGTTAAGTCCAAATGAAAGAACATGAATGGTCCTAATACTGAGAAAACCAGGCAGCTATACCACTGAACTGTCAAATCTGTCAATGTGAGATCCAAACGAATCTCTAAAGGCACCACATCAGCCTCAGCATCTACAGCCATTTACACTCATTTTTTTTGTCTCTTTGTTTACACTGCAAGCAGCCTTGCGAATTACAGTAAAGACCCAGCTGCACCTTTAGCCACCTAAAAACCCATGGAAGCCTGACCCATGGTGACCAGAAATACCCACAACTCACTAAATGAAAACTAATTTTAAAGCAGAAGCAATACTGCTTTTACCTAACAATGAGGCTAGCTTTCCTTCACATTTCTGTGCTACATCCTCAAGCTCTTGCCTCTCAGGAGTAATCCCAGGGAAGGCACTGCCCAGCTCCCTGTAGGGCCACCCCTGCTGTGAGTGGGTCAAGGGAGGAGGCACTGGTTGAGACCTCTCTCTCTTTTCTAGTCAGCAGTCACTCCTTAAGGAACTAAAACCCCACCAATACACTGTTGCCAAATTTTGACAATTAACATTGGAATATTACAGGAGAGGATAAGAAAAGTATTGTAGGAGTATTTATAGGACTCCCAGTTCTTTGGAAAACAATGCTAAAACCATTTTTAAATGCTGTTCTATTCAACTCTGCCATATCTTTTGCTTGACAGATGACATCCTGCTTCTCTGATTTCTTCCAGACTATATTTTCATAAAAATGAATTCAGTAACTCATCATTTTTAACATAATAAAAACTGAAAACTTAAGGATTTGGAACCTTGATAAATAGGTTCTGCTTACACAACTGCACAAAGATGTATTATGTGTTTCTTGTCAGCAAAAAAATGCACCTAGTCAAACAACAGAATTTAGTTTCAGTTCTTCATGTCTCCCAACTGTATCTACCAATGAGAATGAACTTTATATACATTTATGTAAAAACCAAAACACACAAGAGCAAAACACAGTTGAAGTCATTAAATCAGTCTGTCCTCTAGCAACATGCCACACTTAAGTGTTCATCCTAATTGTCTTGCAATCTTTTTCACCATCACAGCTCAAGATAAAACTTTAATTATTGTTACATATTACTGACTATATCAATACATTAAATATGAAAAACAGAACAATGGTTATGATCTATAAAACATTATTTTTACAATTATTATAAAAATAGTTTCACTTATCAAATAATGTTATAGATAATTTATTATAAGTAATATTTCACAATAAAGGAAAAAGTGAAGAATACACTACACTATCATTCTGTACATAATGTTACACTTTCTTTTGAGAACAATATAACCTAAAAGATAAAAAAGAAAATTTTATTCACACAACATCACACAATCAAACCCCTTCAATATTCAGATGATAAAGAACTCAAGCTATTGAGCTGAGTAATTAAAATTCAAAAATTTCAGGAATTAGGCCTAAAGTAGCAATTGGTGTGACTTGCTATAGAAACAGCATGGGAAGGACAGAGAAACAACTTCGAGTTGGAAAAGCTTGTAAAAGCACATGAAGTACCCAGCTGTGGCCTCCTTGATTTTAAGGACTTTACGCACAATTTCCGTTCTTATAAATAAAAAGAGCTTTCTCTTAGCTCACTTCGTTATAAGGGGAGCTGCAAAAACGCAGATCCACCTCACAGGGTGGGACTTCACCTCGGTGATTTTTCCAGGCAGCCCAGAACAGTGGGCCCTGGGCAGACCGGAGCATTGACTGCCTGCACCGCCCATGCCCCCACCCCCTGCCCGGGGTTTGATTATGGACAGCAGCTGCCCTCACACTCCCCCAGAACTGCCCCTCTGATTGTCACTGCCAGGCAGCCGCAGCTCACTGTCACACCATCAAATCCAGGCAAATTTTTCTTGGTCCAACCACCAGAGCCTTTTCATGGTAGTTTAACCCGTATCATGGAATTCAATGGTAAATTCTTATTTTCCATCCTAGGCCCATGCAGTAGGACTAGCACTCTCAGACAGAGTGAGAAGACATTCTGTGTCACAAAGACAAAAATAATTAAAAAAAGGCACTAAAAGTGGCCAGACATTTGAGAAATCATTATGTTTTGTATATCAGATTAAACAGTCAAAGATAAAATGAGTATAAAGGAGAGAAAGGAAAAAAACCTCAAGCCTCTTAACTCAATTTAAACTCTTAATTTTGTATCACTCTCTCTAAATCTAGAAGGAAAGGTTATTTTGAGCAATAATATTTTTGGATTCTATAATTAAGCAATTGAATGAGAGAAACAAAGAAAATAACCTAAAATTCTCAGAATGCATAGGATGCAAGAGGGCTCCAGTTTCTAGCTGACTGGGAGAAACTGTTCAAATGACCTTTGAAGATTTTAGAATTCTCCTACCAGAGTCCATCCCTCACCTTGCCCATAGTGACAAGTTTTGCAGCACAAGGAGGACAGAGCCACAAACAACAAAAAGAGTGCCTTGCTTCCTCCTTTTTCTTCCTACCCTTTCTGTGATTCAGTTTACATGGGAAGATGTAGCTAATGAAGAAAATTAGGAATGAAACATTAAGCTTGGAATAAATAACACCAGTTATTGGTGTTATTGGTAAACCATTGGTTATGGTCACATAAGGAACCAGTGACTTAGTTTCTACTTAGATGGGTTATAAATATTTTTATTGATGCTATTATAATTTCTATAATTTTGAGGACTGGTGAACCATTCAGAACGAGTAATCCATACATTTTAAAAGGTTGTTGAAGAACACGTATTTGTGTTTTACCTCACCCTTAAATCTACAGTAGAAGAAGTTGTGTACAAGCTAGAACAAAGGTTTGGGAGGAATGTATCTAGAGTAGCCTTCAGAAAATGTGCCAGCTACCTCCATGAGCTGCAGTCCTCAATTAGGGACATTTCATTTCATATTGCCCTTCTGTCTGTTACTTTCTGCTGCAGCTGGACTACCTGCTCCGTGATCCTACAGCTAGGATCATGCTCACACAGCTTTTGGCAGAGAATGAACAGCCCTAATCAGGAATTGTTTCATAGGGACTTTCCACACACCACTCTTTTTAAATAACTTCTGACAGCACTGAATGACCATTTTCTCTTCTTGTAACCATATTTTTATTTTAAAATATTATGGAAAGTGTGAGTCTTCAAACGTAGTAACTGTCTGGTGCTGCTGCTCATACTGCATTTTGCTGAAGCATATGTAACCATAACTCTGTTTTGCTACTAAAAGTCAATGGGAACTACCCTTCGCAATTTAAACACAACACTATGCTCCTAGGAATCTAAAAGGAAAAAAAAAAGAGG
>VYZT01053963.1:39630-51118 GCA_013400735.1 Pomatostomus ruficeps
GCCGCCTCTCCCGGCGGCAGCACCGCGCCTGCCCGGCCGCGCCGCCCGCTGCCGCCGCTCTCGGCCCGCCGTCACACACGAGAGCGCCGCTGGCCGCCCCCAGTCCCGCCCCGCCAACACGCGCTTCTAAAAAATTATTATTGTTTTTAAATTTTCTTTTATTTCTAAGAATTAAGGTGTTATTAGCGAAGGAAGGATAGGCCCTGAGGAATCCCGGCTTCCCGCAGCGTTGCCGGGAGGTAAGGGACGGCTGCAGGTTACACACCCCGAGCCCAGCTGGCAGCTCCGTCGCTGTCTTGGCAGCGCCGGGGCCGCAGGATGGGCAGTTGCAAAGGTACCGGCAGCATCCCGCGGCCCCAGGGGCTTGTCTGACACCGCTCCTCACCATCGTGGGTAAAGCCATTGCTGCCCTTCATGGAGAAGGCACAGAACGAGTCAAGGAGTCGAGGTCTGCATGGGAATGCTGCACTGGGAGAAGCTGTGCTAGGTGTATGGCACCTGACTCCGCGGATTTCGGATCATCCCTAAAATCCGAGCTTGTACATATCTACCCCTCCTCGTTACCCATGAAAAGAGAACACACGGGTCAGATTCCATATGTCTTATGCTTCAGGTACAAAGTTACTGCAGAACAGTGGTAGAACATCCTCTTTGCTTCCCCATCCCAGAGACATAAACTTAGACCCTCCACAAGGTTGTGTAGCACGGGCATCCGAGTATAACAGAGAGGGAAGCCCTTCTCACTTTGACAACCTGGTCCACACACGGAAGCAAGCATAGCTGATGGGGTTTTTTTTACCTATACTGTAAATATGAACACTGCAGTCCAGGCCTCCTCCTCTTCCCTTTCTTCCTTAAACCAGAAGGGAAAAAAAGTTGCTGTTGCTTCAAGCTCTTCCATTCCACTTCGTTGCCTTCAGTACAGACTCTTCCACTATTTTCTTTTCCCAGCTTTTCTCAGTGTGCTTGTATGCTGGTTTCAGAAACTAAAAAACATATCTCTACCTTTAAAGAATTTGAAATTATGTTCCCACAAGCGTTTGTGTAGATATACAAGCAATGCCATTTAAATCACTAGAATATCTAATGTTTGTCCTGAAGGACACAAATCACATGGAATCCATTTTTACTTTTTAACAGTTTTAAGGGTTTTTTCCTCTATTTGTTTCTTCTCCAGTCCTGTAAATTAAAGGGTGAGAGTTAATTAAAATGTCACACATGGGGCCATGTACAAAATACTGACAGAGGTGGAATCCACGCTCTTCTGAAGTTAAATGAATCCATTAGGCTGTATTTTGACTTGACAAATATGGGATGTTTAAATGTATGTATTTTTTAAAATTTTCATTGTGCTTGTATTACTTGAACATTGTGGGGTTTTGTTCAATATAATTTTAAGATACAAAACAGAGTTATTTTAATTCCCACTAAACCCAGTAGCCAAAACTCACCTTGGCCCACAATGATGGGATAATGGATTTTTATACTACTATAAATTGCTGTAGCATACCTGAGGTGAGAATGTGAGCTACAGGCTGTAAAATTTTTTGTTCACAAGATTATGAGACAGATTCAAGAATGGTAAAGTTGCGGGTCCACTTGCTCCCTTGTAGTGGAATATGTAATGGAGAAGAGCACATGAAATTCCATAAAAATCTCTAGAAGCAAAATGGAAAACCACATCTCTGCAACACGCTTTGTCCTGGACTTATGAAATAGACATGTGCAACCCATGTTCTACCTTGTACAGAGCAGTTTCTTCAGAAATTCATTATATTTGTTTGACTATCCACTCTGGCATGAAGCCTTTTTTCCAAGTCAGGTGTGGGACTAAATGTATGTCCAAATTCTGTCCTTCTTCACCTAGAAATCTTGCTGGTAAAACAAATTTCAAAGGTTCATATTTCCTACGTATTTCCTAATTTTGAGCAAGTAGCAGAGCAATCAAAAACTACATACATACTGAAAATATTTAAGAAGGTCTCTGCCAGAGCACATCCAATTCCCCAGGGATGCTCTTATTTTTGTGTTGGATACCTCAGAATAAAATGTCAGTGTCAGCTGCAGCATGAGCAGAATTGTTGCACAGGCATGTGAGAACGCTGGCAATACTGCTCCAAGGAGGAGCATGCTCTCATGAGAGCCCTCAATCTTCTTATGAAAGTAAAAGAGAGGACCTCCTTCCTACAGGAAGCCCTGGACATAGTGGTTGTAAGTGATGTGGATTGTCTTAGATTTGGCTTTGCAGTGCTTCTGTTAGCTTTCTTTTTCTGCAGCGTTTTGAGCCGTTAATGTTGTGAGAAGAATCAAGTGAAGACTATAGAATAGTTAGGCACTAAGTAAAAAAATCAGGATAATTACCCTTCACAATAGGAAATTGGTAAACATGGCTTATAGATCAAAATGTTTAGAATAGCAGTCAGATTGCCATCCTGCTTCCTAGAGTCCAGTCTAATGAGTTGACAAGCATCTGCTGTTGCTACTGGATTAAACACCAGTTGTGAAAACTCCCTGCCACCCCAAGAGCTGTCAGGTCACCTGCTGCTCTTTATCCCCTTATCTGCAATAGAAACCTCTGAAATGTTAAGTGGTTTATTCGACCTATAGTGTCAGCTAAAGCTAGTGTGGGTCTTCCTTATGTAGCTAATGGATTTCAGTAGGAATAGTAAAAAAGCATATTAAGTCTGACAACTCATAGCCCTGAAATTTGAAAGACCAGTGCCTTTGAGAACTGACAGTAACGCCAAGGTAAACAGGTTTTTTTCTGTTATTCTTTCACTCCTCAAAACAAGTGCCTCTCTGAACCTGAGAGCTCCTGGCAGGTATGATGAATGGCAAATCCTAATGAAGCTTATGGTTTGGCCAGAAGTGTTAGGACTTAACACTCTGTACAAATTCTCATCTGAAATGGGAGTATCAGGAGCCAATTTCTTGAACATAATTTATTCCAGACACTAGCTGGAATAAACAACATTCTGTAACCTCGTCAGATATTTTGCCAGTAGGGAGCTGTCTTTACACTTCTTTCAACTAAGCAAGCGATCCAAATACAAAATTCATCCTTCAAGAATATCATGTGGTTTTAAGAGACTGGAGGATTTGAGTTCATAACCAGGCACATTGTTGTGTCCTATCTGTATGACATTTTCTTTCTGAATCAGGTCTACTGTAGTGTGCTGCTGTCTTGCAGTTAAAAAAGCCCCAGCACTCAGGTCTAACTTTCTAGAAGCAATTCAAGCTTACATTCAGTTTCTAAAATATATTTTACTTAAGTTTCCTACTAGAGAGAAAGTATAAAACAGGACCTCCTTAGTAAATGTTCTTTTGTCTCCCTCAAAATCTTTTCTGACTTTGATTCCTTCAGTCACAGACAGGCATTTTGTTATGAGCAACGGCACTGCCAGGAGTATAAACCTGACATATCCATCCAAAGAAGGACAAATAAAACTCAGCTTTTCAGTTCCAGGGTCAGATGTCAGCTACATGGAGATGCAATTAAAAGCAAGATTTTTATTACTACGAAAAAATACAATATTCAAATGATGCATAATGGCTTCTAATGGAACCTGGAAACATTTCTGAGACAGATGCTATTGGGATCAAGTACAAACTGGCACCCATAATGTCATGTTGGTGAGCCACATGTGACTACAGACCTCCACCTACTTCTTTAGAAGGTCCCACGAGAAGACAAATAACAAATAGTCCATTTAAATGTTAATCTGTCTCATCTTCTAACTCTTGGTTATACTTTAACTCCCCAAAAGAAACCATTTTCATATGTAATGCTTATGTTTTCAATACTTCCAATGTTTGTTATCTTCTATGTGACAGGATCATTTAAATATAATTTAAAATATTTCTCCTTCTGCCATGCTACTTATCCCCCACCCCTGCCCGCCCCCATAATACATTACTTTGTCGTTATCTTTTTGATAGGTAGTTGTCTAGAACTAATGAAGATGGAGGTAGATGGGAAAACAGCAATTTAGCAATTGTACGAAGGAGCAGATAAGATCGTCCTCCAGTTTCATAATCTGCTAGTTGGGTCGCTGCAGATAGAAACTTCCCACAGTCTCCAGGTCGGTGGGAGAAGTCCCTCTGACTTACAATGACTTTTGAGCACTATTTTTTCAGTATTTGAAAATCAATCTCGAATGCTAAGATCTAACACTGTAGACATGTTAGCGAAACTACCCACCAAGCTATTTAGGAATGCATGGATTTACAGAACTTTACTCCATTAAATAATTGGCTAAAATCAGATTATAAAGTAGATTATCAATGAAATCCTGTATTTTAAATTGCCTGGTAAATTTAATTGTGCCTTAGCTCATTAAGATCTTAAAATTGAATACTCCATGTGCACTAGAAGAACGCCCTTAACTTTGCTATTTCCACAACTGTAGATGAGATTTTTCAGCAGGAAAGGCCTGAAATCAGATGCCTGTGTATCTAACATAGGTATTAATGGGAGGCTGAACCAATCAGCGTGACAAGCCACTTGTGTAATGTCATATTCTGCAAGCATGGACTTGTGCATTATTTAACATAAGACCATTTGTAAAAGTAGTTAAGTACAGTCACTATTGCAAATTTTGAAGTGCAGTTTATCAGGTACAGAAGTTTGATCAAAGGAGTCCTCGGAAATTATATGTATTTCTCATTCTTTGTTTTTCTTTAGAACATTATGACTCGATTTAACTCCCAGCAGTCCAAGAGGCTGGTCTATGTAATGTAATCATTTTTGCTGACAATGTTAAGTCTTGCTTATCTGTCATAACCTATATCCTCACTAGGTTCAATGAAGAAAATTTCTTAGTATATTTGAGGCAAAATAGTGTTTGTAACAGGAGGAAGAACGTTTTAACTAATAAGGCAAATATTTACTGTAATGATGACAAATTAAAAGAATTGTTTTCTTTTAATGAGTAAAATTATATGAAGGCATAGCAACACATTTGTGACAGGTTAATAAGAAAAAGTATCGTCCTTAAATATCTGGGGAGAAATGCTTGAATTTAAGATTACCATTCCGAGTTTGTTCAAGCTCCTTCTGAACACAAGTCTGGAAATATTCTAGAAAGAGAATTTCTTATCAAATAATTTAACGAAACGGGGTATTTTAAGTAAATATTTTCCCACGATGAAATTCGACAGTGCCGACGTGCTAGAAACAAACCAGGGAGTAGGGGGAAGCGGTGCCTCTCGGCCGCAGCTGCCCCAGCCGAGCCGCGCTCGCCGCCCGCCCCGCTCCGCCTCCACGGGCCCGGGAGTCGGCCTGGGGATGCTGAACCCAGTGTTTCGAGCACTCCCCTCCCTGGCTGTTTGATGGACTTTCCAGGCTTGAGGTCCCACAAGGGACACGGAGCCCTTGAGTGATGCTCCGAAGGACACGACGGGGACCTACCCGGCGGCTCTGCCGGCTCGGCCCCCCTCAGCGAGGTTTTGGGGACGTCGGATGGGGGGCCGGAACTGGGGTGCAACCATGCGTGAAATCATCCCCTTCCACCCACCATGGACCGAACCCTGTTTCGCTGAGGGGACCTCCTGTGGCACTCTGGGGATGCTCCTCCAACTCTGCATTCGCTCATTCCAGTGGTTTCCTACGGCCAAGAGAGGAAACTAGGAGATCATATGGGGGAGGAAAAAAGGCAAAACCTATTCAGCTGAAGACTGAGTCGCTGCTCCCGCTTAATAACGTTCTAAACGGGGGTAGCGAATGTCTCGCTGATCCCTTTGGCTGTTTGCAGCGCTTGAGCGCAACCATTGCTAATAGTCGCGTAAGGACTTTGAAGTTATGGAAATTGTCTTCACAGGCATTAGTCAGTGCTTTAATAGGTCTCATTCTGGCTCGGTCGCTGAAAGATGTTAGCAAGCCAAAAATTCAGCGCTCTTCTGGGGCATCTAAAACGTTAAGTCCCTCCTCCAAGAGAGATTTCGGTGTGAGGCCAAGCACGAAGAGACGAATGAGTTCAAAATTACATTTTCGACAGAAATTCAGATCTACCGGGTCGTGTTTAAATGCGAAGTGGGACAGAAGTGGGGCAGGGGAGGGCTCAATGTTCAGGAAACATCACTGGGAAACCTGGAATGTGACAGGCAGGATCAAAAGTTAATGGCCTATTTGATGTGAAAAGTGAGCTGGAGATGCCGGAGAGCGGGAGCGAAAAGAGCGGGCCAGACGCTCGCAGGGCGCCCGCGCAGCCGGAGCCCCCAGCCCCACGCAAATAGCTAAGCCAAAAATACAGCGTAGGTAGGAGCGCTTCTCCGAGGGTTTAGCCTTTAATCCGGTGAGTTTAACCTCCCAGGTGGGGCGGTGGGGTGGCTGAGCCGGCCCTGGCTCCGCGGGAGATGCGCCTCGCGGCTCTCCGTGCCTGGCAGCGGCTGCCCCCCGCACACCCGCGTACAGCCCCTCCGCCGCCCGCCGCGCAAAGCCGGGGCAGTCGGGGCGGGCTCCCACCCCTCTCTGCCCGGGGCTCCCACCGCTCTCTGCCCGCAGCATAGCGGTGACGGGTCCCCGGGGAGCTGCAAGAGGGGCGCTGCGCGGGAGGGCGCGGTGAGAGAAGGGGGGTGCGGGGCGGCGCAGAACGCCCCAAGGCGCGCAAGAGCTGCCGTTGTGACCCCGACCCTGAGTGCTCCACCGCTGCTGCCGGTGCTGGGCGAAGAGCAGGATTCCATCTGCGCCTGACACAGACGGACAGGGAAAAGTTCAGGAGAAGATGATGCGCTTCTCCGGATTGGCAGGCCACGGTTGAAGCCCGCTAAAATTACAGACCACCCTGCCACACCGCATCGAGCCATCTCGCTGTCGATAAAGCTAAAGAAAAATTATTAGCCTCTAGTACCATCAGAATATTTCATCCATGCCAATTTGTTTAACAATATTTTTCTAAAAATAACTCTCTCCCTTGTACGGCTCAGTTTCTTTGGCTTTAGCATACGCTTTGAATTAAAACTGTTGACAAGATTGTAACGAAAATACTGATTGATGCAAACATGCCCTGAAACAAATCCACACCTGATTCTGGTTCTCTGACTAAGCTGATTAAAGCCAACCCCCGCCTCCTACAAACCCGACCGGGGTCTCCAGCTTCCAGAAAAACTGTCTGTCGGGACATAACGGTGACAGGAAACGAAGGCACAGGAACGAGTACCGAAAAACAGGATCTGAAGCGCTTGGGGTTCCCCAAGTTGGTTTGAATCGGTACCGAGACAAACACATCGAATGCAGTCTGTTTTTTCTTCCTTGGTCTTATCCCAACCCCCAGATACAGTCAAATGTTGAGAGAAGACTAAAGTCAGGCTATTGCCAGCGCTAGAATGAAAAGGCTAAGGGGAGCCAAAAATGCCTGTGGTCTCCGTGAACTACATTAAATCACGGGGTGGTTATATTTAGGTGGATAATGAAGCGCGTAAAACGGTAGATAAAAATCAGTTGCTATGGACTGTCTAGGATTTCTTGTGTTTTTATTAATTTTCATAGGAGATTTTAAGATTTACGTAATCTCCCCGTTTCAAACTCCGGACGCAGCGCTCTCGGCTGCGGGAAGCGCCGGGGGAGGCGTTCGCAGCCTCCCCGCCCGCGGCAGTCGCCCTGCTCCGCGCCCTACCTGGGCCGGCCCAGCCCTGCTCCGGCCCGGCCGCTTTGCGCTGTGAGTGGAGCCGAAGACAGCCCGTGTTGCGGGGTGATGGGGGAGGAGGGCGGGGGGATGGGACACCGGGGGGCGCGTCAGAACTTTTGCTCGGGCCCTGATGTCCCGGCTGCAGATCAGCTCTGCCGGAACACCGGGGAGGTTTGGCCTCAGACTGCTCAGGCAAGGCAGAGGGAGGATGCTGCTGCCTCCGCACAGCAGCTCTGTTCCCCGGCTGAGCAGGACAAGAATAGCCCAGGTCCCAGCTACAGAGCAGCTGGCCTTGCAGCCTTCCCGTCTCCCGACTGACCACTGCCGCCACAATCTCCCCCCGCTACTCTGTTCCACTCCCTGGGGCGCCGGCACCAGCGGTAACACCAGCAGGGGCCACTGGGGCCGGGTAAACAGGAAAGTCCTGCTGGATTCCCAGGCGGTTCTTCCCGAGCCGAGGGGGAGGAACGGCCGAGGCGGGAACAGAGCGCGGAGCGGGAGGTGGCCGCTCCCCTCCCGCCCACCGGTCTGCGCGGAGTGCGGGGGCGGCGGGGGCCGTCGCGGCCCTGCCGCACCTCCGAGGGGACAGCGGGATCCCGCAGCATGAGGGAAGGTTTCCCACTGGGACTGGTGTTCTATCTTTTTAACAGATACATTTTGCCGGTTTAAAAAAAAAGCAACTTCGTTTTCAGTGAAATCAGTATCACTGTGAATATGTAACTACAGAGTAAGGAAGGGGCTGGAACACGGGCGGGATTTGCAGAGCGTCATGGTCCCACAGCGGCGTTATCCTACATCATAAGCAAAACTGACCCCCTCGCAGCGACCGCATCTCTGTCACCCTGCAGCACCCCGACCCCTGTCCTGGGTGACCACAGAGCTGCCCCTCGGCTCGCCAACGCCACAGGGGCACCGACAGCCTGTAGGCACTCACGGGGGCCCGGCAGGTCTGCTCGGGAGGTTCCGCGGGAAGAGCAGGTGCGGCCGGCTCGCAGGCGCTGCCTTGGCGGTTTGCCGCTGCAGGATTCACCATGCGGGCGTGCCTATTCTCTTTTTTCCCCGAGTTCTGGCTGCTGTTTACTTGTTGTTTGTTTATTTGTTTTCTTTTTCTGATGTAATAGATTTCCACGCAGCTGCACTTCCCGTTTTGCCCCTCGCTCAGACTTCAGCTACGTGCCAGGCGAAGCCTGAAGTCCCCTGCGCTACTTTCTTTGTCCGTTCTTCCTTATATTCCTTTTTAATTATTTTTTTTCTCTTCCTCATGGAAGTATAGACACATAGATGTGCCAGGTTATTTTCAGATGGCCAGTGCCCAGGACTTCAAACCGGTTAGCAAAGCGGCATCCCTATCTCTTCAAAAGCTGGGCTTGCGTCACGGCGCACGTCACCGGCTCAAATTCCAGCGCTCTGCCCGCCGTACCTGCCCTGACGGAGCCGGGAGATCGGAACCGCCGTACCCTCCTTGTTGGGATGAAAGGCAGGCGCTTCTCCCCGCCATGCTCTCAGCAGCCTGGGACTTATTCTCACAAGGAGCGAAATAACAATGTTTCGTATGACATAGGTACTGATTGTCGCTCCACTGGCTGGTGGTGGAGATACCTGCCAGATTAACATATTCAGGTTTGGATCCAAACCTGCCTTCCTAAATAACTCGGCGCAAGCAGCCCGGATGGCTCCTGGGCTGCCATTCACCTTTACTTTATGGCAGCTGAGAGTTGTATGAATTTTACCAGCAGCCCGGCATTTTTCTGTGCGTGAGCTGGTTTCTATCGGACGCTGCTGCGTACAAACGAGGGATAGAAAAGACGCTTTCCCAGTGTGTAAGAACGGTACCAAGTTGTCATTTTGGGCAGTGGTAGTTTTGCTTGCCAGGCACTCGGAAGTGCGCAAGCCTGCCCTTTTCCACCCCGCCTCATCCCCTCCCCCAAAACAAAAGCAACACTAAACTCCGGATGCCAATAAACCTTAAAAAAAAAAAAAAAAAAAAAAAAAAAAAAAAAAAAAAAGCTATGCAGGTAACGGTGTAGAGCATTTAATTGCTGTGGTTCATCCCTAGGTTGGCATCATGGCATATCTCTCTCTTCCGATTCCCCTCTGACACTCACGAGTGACAGAAGGGTGTGAGAGTGTGCACCCTAGAATACGGTAGCGTGGAAAATGCATTGTTTCCTGAAATAATAAACAATCAACTTGTTCAAACAATCCGGTTCTTACTGTGTTTTGTGTGTGGAGGAGTGCTTACCTCAAGTCTACTCAGGTTTCCCAAGCATAAAAGGTCTGTAAACATTGCAAATCATCTAGGAGAGGGGTTGAAATCTACGCATCTAGAAACAGACACGTACTGAGTTTCTAAAAGGAAAAAAAATAGATTTGCAGGATACGTTGTAAAGAAAAAAAATAGTGAAGGGGAAAATAAAGGAAGAGAAACTGAAATGGTGCTGGAAAAGCCTTGGCTCTGGTAAGCAAGGAAACACTCCGTCTTTTTCCAGTGTCACTTGATGAGACCATAAGGAGACACATATTGTGCATTTTCTCAGGTTTTCAATATCCCACACACATATAGTAATAGCAAGTTTCAACAGCTATTTCCAGGGTTCGGGTTGGTTTCCCTGAAGTGAAGAAATGCATCTTTAAGTGGGAAATCTGCCATTGGCTAACCACAGGCAGAGATGTTTGCTGGGATAAACAGCATTGTTAATTCCTTCAAGCTCCATCTATGGAAATGATAAAGTGCAGCCATTATGGAAGACTGCAAAGTTAAATTAATTAGGTTCTTCCATTATGCTGCAGTCTTCTGAAGATGATTGCTATTTTCCTCTTAAATGCCATTATTCCTAGATCTATCTAGAAGCTGATGTAATTAAAGCGAACATAATGTAAATTTAACAACACAAATGACACTTTCCTCCGCGAACGTTTGAGTGGGGCACGCAGGGGCTGTGTCACAAGCTTGCACTTCCCCCGTAAACATCTGATGTAACCTTAAAAAATTCAAACAAACCAGTGTGTATTTGGATAGTTTTCTTCGGCGAATTCTTGGATCAATACTTTTGTTTCATGTTTTCATGTTCTCAGTAATGTTAAGGGATCCAGTTTCAAACTCTTGCCAGTAAGAAAGAAAATATGCCCCGCTGTGCACTCTCCTAAACACTTCTAAGAAATAGTGTTTTCTTTTCATTTGGAATGACAATTTTGTTTGTCTGCTCTGCCCCGGCGAGCGAGACTATAGATTATTAGTAGACACATTTAATTCCGGACCATAACGTAGGCGGCTGCGCCCAGGGCCGACACACGCCCTCCCGCCGGGGCAGTGCCGGGGGGGGCGGGGAGAGGGCACCCGGAAGGATTCCCGGGGCCGGGTTTGGAGCCCATCGGGACTGGGACGCTGCCTCCCGCTCTGCTGCCTCCGCCGGGAGTCCCACGCTGCCTGCTCCGCCCCCTTGCTCCCACTTCTATTTTTTTATTTTATTTTATTTTATTTTATTTTATTTCGTTATTTTAACTTAATTTTTTTTTGCTTATTTATTACATTTATTTCTTTAAGGAAGAAGTGTGATTTCTTGAAGTCTTTGTAGTGCTTCATGGGTCATTATGGCTTAATGCAATTAACATAACCTTTTGTAACCCAATATCAAGTACTTCCAGGACAAATCTTTAAACAGATCACTAATCATTAAACAAGTTATGGTGTCTGGGAGTGAAAACTAAGCTATTTGCTATTCCCGCCGATACTTTCAGCTTTTCGTCCTTCCGCTTTTCTCTTCTCTCTAGCTCTCGCGTCTCGGGTTTATGAGGTTTGTTGAAGCGCTGCTGAAGCTTAATTTTTTTTTTTTTTTTTTTTTTTTTTTTTGTCTTTTTTTTAT
>VYZT01053963.1:52230-68323 GCA_013400735.1 Pomatostomus ruficeps
ACACACACACACACACACACACACACACACACACACATTCCCCTCAGCCCTTTTAAAGCTTTCTGCAGCACGCACGAATGCAGCAGGTTTGGCTGCGAAGTTTATGTTCGATTTAACGGCGGAAGGCGCTTCCTGGCCTGCTCCTTCGTTCCTGCCGTGCCATCTGGGGGTAAATTCGGGCGAGATATTTAAATTTGGTTCAAATATCACACGGATCGTTTAGAGGTGGTTCAAGGTAGAGCTACCACTTACCTCAAATTTAGGCTTATTGTTGCATGTATATGAATATAATTCTGTATGTGGCTGTTTTACAGATCATATCCATGCAAGATACACCAACAGAGGCCCGGCTCACTGATGTTGTACTCAGTGCAAAAAATAGAAAAAAAAAAAGCTGGGAGTAAATTATACGGGAATTCTGGTTCAGGAGAATTACACCCCAGTACTTAGAATATTAGATTCTGTTTAGATAGATTATTTAATCCACCACATGCCATCTCTATAATTTTCCCAATCGTGTACAAAATTGGTCTTGTCCTGATTTCATTTTTGCATCCAAGTTTTTGTTTGTATTCCTTTTTACCCCCGAGGAAAGAGAATTGCTCCAGGAACCTAATAATGCAGGAAATTATTTTGCTTTGTCACAGTGTACTTGTGCATTCTGCTACATTTTATGAAGAAATCTCTATAATGTGTCATCTTTTACTATTTGCATTGGACTTTTTCCTGTCAGAAACAGAAATTAAGTCTACATATTCATCATAACAATGCATTTTCCAAAAAGGATGTAACAAAGGTAATATTTAAAAGATCCCAATTGTAAGTTTTTGGAAAAAGAAGAAAGAATCACTAGCTTATCTGTCTTTGGAGAGACTGACAGGTTTTCAAACAAATCTTGCAGAATGTACAATGCATTCACCTTGTCTAGTTTAATAGGGGCAGAAAATTATTAGAGTGTGTTTTAATACTTGCTGTACATATGACGTAGGAAGCCAAGCCTCAGAACAGTTTAAATGTTGATATACCCGGCTTGAAAAAGCTTGTCAAATAAATCAAACCGTTCTGGGGGCAAACCCATGTTGTTTTTAAACCACAGAGTGGGGCAGT
The DNA here is from genome assembly GCA_013400735.1 of Pomatostomus ruficeps. NCBI lineage: Eukaryota > Metazoa > Chordata > Aves > Passeriformes > Timaliidae > Pomatostomus > Pomatostomus ruficeps. The sequence continues at coordinate 53,338 of VYZT01053963.1, forward strand.
GGGCGTGGTTACTCCCATGGTTGAATGGTGAATGTATAGATTTAAAATACATTTTGCCACACTGGTTCTCAGAGGATTGTTTTGGCCTTGTATTCCAATATCATGAGCCAAAACTCTGGTCAATGTTTTGACAACAGAGCCAGGAAAAACAAAAAAGGCTTACCCTCTGAAAAAGAAATGAAGATGTAGTGAAGGAAAACAGTAGTCTCTCTGCCACTGCCTTACTCAATCCATATGTGGACTTAAACACAGGAAATACCCACCATTCACCGCAATCAAGCCAGGGGCTTGTGCATCAGAGAGTGCCTTGTGGAACTAATTGTAGTTTATTAAGATTGTCATTGACATAGAAAAGCATTTTGAAATTTGAAATCAGAATGTTTAAAGAATACAGAAAAAAAAGATATTCTGCTGCATGAGTGTTAATTTTTAGAGAAATATATTTACCACAACACTACAATCTTACAATGTGCATTTATTATGGCATTTTACATAAATTAATTACCATTTTGTGATGTTCGTGTTATTAAACTCTCTATGCTTACTTTTCATCCACAGTCTTTCTGGTGCAGGGTATGTTCCAGGATAATTTCAGAGTGTGAGAAAATCTAAACTTCACCATTTTAAAAGGATAATAAAGAAAAAACATGGTACCTTTCATACAAGCAAAGTTTACACAGAAAACGAAGCTACAAATAATAGGTCCTAGAATATTTTTTTTGTCATTTTACAAACTTAAATGAAAATTTGTCCTTGCCAACAAGGAAACACTTTGGAAAGTGGTTTTTTTAGGACTTTTATGCCAGATACATTTCCTTGTGAGGTTTTGGTGATGCTTTTCCTGACCGCATTTTTTTTATTATTATTTTACTGTACTTTTGCATTTAAATTTTTAGCATGGTGAGTCACTATTGGATCTGACAAAACAATGCTGTGATTACCAATTAAATTCGACCTCTGAGTAATTTTCATTCAATTGACATTCCTGTGAACACCTGTGATCTCTGCCTGATGATTTTGCTTCCTAGTACTTTACATCAAATCAGGAGACCATTTATGCTTCCAATGGTACAGGCTTTTTAGTGCACTGCTGTACTGTGGGTCAAGTCACTTGGCCTTCCAGATAGACTGGGAAGTGTTTGGGGTTTGATGTGTTTTCCACAGTTTTCAGTTCATCCAAGAGGGCTGCTATAGAGAGCTGTCTAATCAAAATTATCAATTCCTCCACATCAGCCACACAGGTACTGTGGCAGGACTAGGGACAAGCAATTTCAGTGCTTCAAATGCTGTCTCCACCTGAAATAATTTTGGTTTTGTTGCTTGTCTCTGATCCTTCTTTTTTTTTTCATCCAAATGGCATTTCATCCAAATTTCATGAAAAATTGCAGTTCAAAACCTCCTATCTTTTAAAGAATTTCAAGAGCAAACCTGTCCACAGAGAGCAAGAGCTGCAGTTGTCATTTTCACATGTTGAAATCCAACTGACTGAGGTTTGGAATACAGGTAGTTTCAGCTCCCAAAGCTGCATATGCAAGCCTTACTTTTGTCTGAAGTCATTTTAATACACTATGTAAAGTGTAATGGCAGTGGATGCTTGCTCTCTTTTGCCATTTCTTATAAGCCCACTTTACTGGTTCACAATGTAGACTGAGGATGCTTGAGAGTCACCATTCAAATTTCTTTCACTTTCTAGTGCTAAAATATTTTGAGAGTACCCGAGATCCTCCAGAGCTGGTTCACAGGTGACCACCTCCTAATCCCAAATGCCAGTTATTCTTTTGTCTTTATCTTGATATTTTGCACTTTTGCAGATTTGAGTTCAAAATTTATGAAACATTCCTTGCATTTTATGTGGCCTGTTGGGGGAAAAAGTGGGGAGAAGATCTGTGTGTGAATATGTAAAATGGGATGAATTTACGGGCATGAGTCAAGTCTGATTGTAATGTAAACACAACTGATTATTGTGTTGGTAGATGTCTACACCGAAGTGCATTTGGAGTACAATAGTCCACATGATATATTCAGAAAGTAACTGAATATGTAAGAAATCAAGAACAGACAAAACCATTATTTCCCTATAAAGTTTTTCATTCTCCATACATATGATTCTTAACTTTTTTCAGTGTGAAACAGTGCATACACGAAAAGCTGATCTGAACAAAACTCTCAGACCCATCCATGCATCCAGGAACATTCCTATGGGAACAAAACAGAGAATAAAAGTTTGTCATCTTGAGATCTGGACTGTGGATGGATGCACTATCATTAATTTTTAAAAGCGAGAGCAAGGGACTATGGGCACTCAGATCATATTCTGAGAGTTTGTATTACGGACTTTGGAATGACAGCAAGTAAAAAAGACCCCTGAAGGTCAATGTAATTAGATTTCTAAGTCATCCATATTTTTCCTGATGAAATGAACATTAGACTGATGTGTATTGGAGTTAGTGAAAGTTAAAAGTTTTGGCTTCTTTGCTTACTTTGCAGCAGTTTCCTTGGCCATTTGCCCACTACAGATCTCTGCAAAGTCAATGTTTATACTGATCCATTTTCTTTTGCTTTTTTCCACCATAGACATCTAAATGTATAAAATGGTGGCATTCTGGAAGGAAACAAGAGCAGCAAAACAATAGAGAGATACTAAATCAGAAGAAGAAAGTAAAGAAATGCAGGAGGTGGTGTGGTAAGAGGAAAGGCAGAGAAAAATGTCTATAGGGGTAAATCTCTTTCCTTAGAGTGACACTTGTGAAAACTATTAATTACAACATACAGAACATCAAAACTTTTGCTAGATACATCTGCATCTCGTCACCACGTGCTGATCTGGTGTGTTGCACCTCAGTAACATTCAGTCAGAGCCATGGAGGCAGGCATGGAAAAGATAGTGCAGATTTATAACTGAGAGGCAGTAGCCAAACTGAAACTGGTGTGAAAGTATGAACCTGAGGGAAGGTAATATTCTCACAAATAGTAATTGGTGTTTATTTATGGCATCAGAACATCAAAAGCAGTCAGGTCTGTCCTGAACCTACTGTATCTTGGTTTTGGCATTAGCATGTAAGACTTGAATTTCATTCCAAGCCCTACTACTGTCAGTTATGCCCATGCACTAGCCTTTGAGCCTGGTTACTTTAAATAAGGGCTTTTAACTCCCCAAAATTGTAACTAGCATTACTGGTGAGTAGTGTGACACAATGGCACAGACTCTTAAAAAGAGCCCGTATACTTTGTAAATACGTAGTATTAATAAGAGTTGTGGAACCTGGAGTATAAATTAGACAAGACTGCCAAAGGCAGCAGGATTTGTCTTATTTTTGCAGAGTTCTTAAAATAACAATGTAATCAAGTATTAAGTCCAAATCAGTTAGGCAGTCTTGGGAAACATACGGTTTCAGATAAATGATAGATCCTCAGCTGATGTAAACAAATGTGGTTCTATCAATGTGCTCCTCACACAGCTGTGGACTTACATCCATAATAATCCACACACTGGACAGTGGTCTTCAACCCCACTGTCCAAATGGCTCCCTAGTGTGTTGTCCATCCTTTTGGGAGTTGAAAAATGCAGACCTCAAAGTGTATGTACTCTGAATTGAAGAAAATGCAGATGTCATTGTATATGAAAATGTATTACTAGATCAAACCAAAAAGAATCCATTTGTATCTGTTACTGTGTGTTTTTAGTGGTGGGCGGGGGAAATAAAGTATTATTCTACATATTTCATTTTCTAATATTTCGGGATAAATGGCCTGGAAAAATTGAAACATTGTTATTTTTAGCCCTGTTTTCTCTCACTCTCTCTCCCCCACTACCCCTTCATCTCCCCAGAAAAATTCAGGTCAATTTCAACCACATTTGAGAAAGGAGGAGAAATCCCAAACATCATTAAGTTCCAATAACTACCACGAAAATTTGTGGTTGGATAGAAGAGAAAAAGCATATTTGTTCTTCCAGGTAACTTGGCCCCTGTTGGGCGAACTCAGCTTTGCTTCTGCCTGGCAATGCCTGGGTGCACGCAAACGCTCATGGCCACGCATCCGCCAGCTCACTCGGGGCTGTGGGACGGCTCCAGGCTGTTCTCTCTCTTGCCAAAAGGGATTATCCAGTGGGGACGTGAGAGATGAAGAGGGTTAATACAGCAGAAATGTGCAGAGGATATAGGACACAAACATACAGGAGTTCAGGCTCTGTTAACTACTCACAGAACAACTTGTTTTTTAAATATACCTAAGGTAGTTACTATATTTTTTCCTAGACATTGAGTCTCATGTTTATAAAGTATCATCCCTGGATAATTTATCACTTTCAATAAATACTAGCATTCAATCTTCATGCTGTGGTTCTTTCAATGAAGTAATTTAATTGAAACAGGATCTATGATATTTCTACACCAATGTGTACAATGCTAGCTTTTTTTAAAGGACAACATGTTAAACTTCTTTTTACACCACAAAATACTTAAGTTAGCTTTACTTAAGTTACTTAAGTTAGCTCCCTCTTATTTTGCATATGTATTTTAAGCATTTTCAAATTTAGAAACCATTGATGTACTCACCATTTTTAATCCAAGTAAAGAGTGTTTAAGAAATGACCCACTCAAAAAAAGTGAAAAGGGATAAAAGGAGTCCTGGTAGACATACAAGGTTATGCTTTTAACTACTTTTTGCCTATAGCTTTTGATTTCAGCATAAATCTGGAAGAGTTGGTGGTGGATCTCCAAACCTCGGGGGGCTGGAGTCCTCAGCCCTATACAGGCCAGAGGGAGGTGAAGAAAAGAAGTTTGTGCTGGGAGTCCTGAATTGCTGCCTGGAGCAACCTCTCTTGTTCTGCTGGCTGTGTGGGCATTGGAGAGACCTGACCCCCAGCTTAGACATTATCGTTAAATGCCCTCAGATGGGTGGTGTAGAGAGCCTAAGTGGAAAAGGAGCTTGTTCCCACCCGGCTCTCAGCATGAGATAAACAGACATGACAATATAAGAAAAGGCTTCTTTCCCCCTCAAGATGGGCCTAAAGCACTGTAATTAATCTGTGAGAGAAGGAAATTAAGATCCTCAGCTACATTAACAGCCATGCAACCTGCCATCTCCTCTCCTCCCAGACCATGCCGGAGGGGCAGAGGTGACATGGTCTCATGTGGAGAGGACAGAGTGGTTCCCTCATGGGCTCTGTCATTTCCTATCTCCTCTTCATTCCCTGTCTCCGGGACTACCCCTTCATATGCCTTTTTCTGCACCAGCTTTCCTGCAGTGCTTTCACCTTCTTCAAGGGGATTTCTCTTGCTGCTTCTCTGTCCCTGATCTTCTGTGGTCACTCACTCCTTTGAACAACTGATTTGTTCCCAACTCTGCTTTCCTAATGCTTCTGGAACCACTCTACTTACTTTACTCTGCTTTTTTCACTTACTGCCTCTCCTCTTCCTCTCTTGGTGTCTCAAGGCTTTCTTCTTTCATTGTTTCCTTTCTCCTTTTCTAACTCACTCCTTGGAAACTTAATTGATTTTTGTGACTTTTGTTTACCATCTCTAGGAGGGTGGCTACCAAGTCTAAATTTCTGTTCTTGACAGCATCCTTCTTTTTTGTCTCTGGAATTCTCATATTTCATCCCTCAAGTCTATCCAACATGCAATTGCCAACATTTTTTGGCTAGCTTGCATTGCAATTTTCTCACTATTTAAGTGAAAGAAATAAAGGGCAAAATTTGGGTCTCGTTTCTCAAGAATACAAAGGGGATACTTCTATTCTTGGTGGCATACCAGGTAGTAAAGATAAAGCTTACTTTATTCTGAAGTCAGACTAGACTGTATATATTTGTATGTAGCTGCTATAGTGACATTTACAACAAATCATTATCATTCACATGGAATAATCTGTCAAATATGCAGGGATTTAAATATTTTACCACTAAAAATTGACTGTGCTTTTTTTAGTTGAATGTTGAAAATTCCATGTAGTTCTTAAAACAACACTTTCCTCTCCAATATATATTTTCCAAAGCTGTATTATTGTAAATTACTGTAAACGATCATCGTTTTTGCGGTAGAAAAGGATGGCAATGGGAATACTCATTCGTGCTGACTAGCCTTTGTTTGAACTGGCAGAGCACAACTGAGATCCTTCTGCCGTGGGTGTTGTGCAGGAGGATCGAGAAGAGATAGAGGGGTCTCTCTCCAGCAGCGGTTTGGATTTAAGGGAAGAGCCTTGCAAGGCTGACACTAGGAAGGTGACTCCTCTCCAGAGAAGAACTGAGCATATTTCCCTCGAGTTTTGCAGACTATGAGGAGCCATGGGCAGGGTGCATAGGCCAGGGATAGGAAAGTAGAGAGACACACAGAGGGGGTGATCAGAGAGCACGAGTCAAACAGTTGTCATTTTGTTGCTGCTCATGGGAACTGTCTACTGGCTCCAAAATGAAACAGCTGCATTTACTTCTATGGTATGCTGGACATCAAACGACATAATAGAAGCTGTCCCTCTAACATGAAAGAGTGTGAGTTTCTGTGTGGAGATCATACTAATTATATAGGTGTGATGACCTTTTGCTACAATGTCAATTCCTGATTGTGGGCAGCCAAATGGCAGAGTGAAGAGATGTCACACATCATGTGTTCTTGTGATGCAGTGAAGATGAGCAAAGCAAAAGAAGACAAACCTCTCCACGAATAAAGATGTGGAGAACAAAACTAGAGCACACACTTCACTGGTATTAAGGTACACACAGAAGCATATTACTTTTTATTTTGCATTTAATTTTTTGGATAAGCACCAGAAACAATAATTCTTTTGTCTGAATTGAAAGCTCTTATTTTCAGCTGCCAAAAATCTAAGATTTTTTTTTTTTTTTTAAGGTCTCAGAGACCTGGAAACAATAAATGTTTTGTTTCCTCAGATCCAGTGATGGAGAGCTGACATATCAAAGTCATTTTCCTGTTTAGTAAAGATTTCTGCAACATTTGCCTTCCCATTAGGGATGTCTGTAAAATTAAGTCAATATTATAATATATACTTTACCCATTTGTTTCAAAGATGAATTTAAGACATATTTAATATTCTCTGAAAAACCTTGAAAATATGATGGCCTGAATTCTGTCGGTGTATACAATGTTTGTACCTAATATAACATTGTGGAAGTCAGTTTTGTAGCTGTTTCATACTGCCAAGAGGCTGCCTTTCCTGTATATCGTCCATAATGCAGGACCAAGGATAACTGAAGCAGAGGATTGACAGAGGACTATGGGTGTGCAATATCCATACATCGCCACTGCATTTAGTCGGAGTGGCTGAACACAATGACTTCATCCATCCTGGCATGCCTGAAGCGTGACCTCAGCTCACTTTGGCTTCAGTTTGTGTTGAAGGTTCTTAGCAGGTGCTGGCAGCTCCGTGGATGTGACACAACATATATAGCTCTCTCTTCATCTAAAAGGCAGGATCAGTTTCGTGCTGACCCTGCAAATTACATTTGCACTATGTGGAGTTTGTCCTCTTGTTGTAGCTTGGATGGTCTAAGTTTACAACCAAGTCAAGGCTTGCAAGCAGAGCTGGTATCTTTTACTAGACCTAACTGGGGCAACAAAGCAAAAATAAAAGCAATCCATGAGCTTCAGAAACAAAGGTCTGTCCCTCCCTAATGGCAAACAGAAATACTGAAAGGCCTGCGTTACCCTCCAGAGATGCGCCATTGCCTGCCTCCTTATCATTATATATAAAATCTTTTCCCAGTACTCTTTCTGTGCATTCTTAGGATATTTTCCTGTGATGGACATTCACAACAACACAGGGCATTGATTTGAAACAGAGTTTTTTTATTTGTGCAGTCACGCTCACAGGTGTCTGTTGCAATGGTAAGTGACAGGTTTGAAGGGAAGTAGCTGTGTGCAGCAAACAACCCTGTGTGGAAGTGTCTGGACTTCCTCTATGCATCTACCAAGACACTGCTCTCCAGCCGAAGCCTTGACTCTCAATAAACCACCCCGTTCAGTACTCAGCGCTTCTGTTTGTGCCAGGAGATCTTAATCTGCTCTGAAATCCACTGCTGTGTTTCCATTCACATAAACGTCCTTCCATATGGCTAAATTAGTGCTGGTCACAGAAGTTATGTGTACAGTAGCAGGTAGTACAGGCTGGTATGAGCAGACCAGTGGAGCAAATCTGTTTATCCTGAGGACCAGGCATGTGTCAGAAGGCGTTTGTTTTGGTGTAGCTTGTGACTGGATCTGGGACCTGTTAGCTACCTGTGAACTATTGGAGTGAATTAAGTACAGTCCTGGAGCACATCTGGCTTAGTTTCATCCAAAACATGTTTATGGAATGTGCTCTTAGACCACTCTGTCCTGTGAACCAAAGCACAATGAATGGGAACAACCAGGAGGTTTGTTCAAAAATACACTTCTGCTCTGACCTATAACACTGCTGCAGATTCCTCTGGAGTGCACTGTGCTATAGCATGGTGCAGCAGCACTTCTTCAGTTTAGCATTGTATTGCCTTTTCTCAAGAAACCACATATTCCTCCAGGTGACTTGGGATGGAGATAGACGCTTTTGCTTCTGACATTAAAATAACAGACAGAAGTTATGTGTAGAAGTTATCTTCTAATGAATACATTCTAACACCACCAGGCAAATTTTATTCCTGGGGCTGGGTTACAAAGGCCTAGGCTATCTATGACTGTGTATGCAGAAACTTGACTAACCCAGAAAGTACTTTTTAGGAGAAGTCCTATTAAGACATAATATTTTTACTATCTATACAAAATGAAATATTTTATTATTAGTGTCTGGTGATGTAACCATAATCTTTTAATAGCAAACAAATGAGTGTGGTGCATTTCCCAAAACCAAACCAAACCAAACCAAACCAAACCCCCAAACCAACAAACAAACCAATCAACCCAAAAAAACCCCCCAAAAATACCCCCATCCTCTGAAAAAAAATCAAGGAACCTTTTAGAAGCCTACACTAAAAATTTCAAGATGAGGAAGGGGTATGAAAAATAAGGCTGACCATACCTACCCTAATGAGAGATGTTTTCACTTTTTAATGCAAGCAGTGTGCTTTAAAAGGCTAAAATGTTTAATCATTTCAACTTTACTAGAATGTTTTTATCACCAGCCTAAATAAAAAATACAGAAAGTACTGGAAGCACAATTGTTTTAATAAATGTGAAGAAAGAACTAAGTGCCAAGAAACACATTATAAATTATTTTTTGTCTGTACTGCTACAGTTCAATGTGGCTGTCACTCTGTCTTGGCTGAGGGCTTTCCTCTGTAAGCATCCCACTGACTGTGGACAGAAGATGCTGTTATTTTCCAGCATGTGACTTTATTCAGACATTTTCATGAAAATAGTGTAAAACTTAACAATGGGAAATGACATTAGAAAGTTGGTTTTTTTGAAGGTTTTTTAATGAACAATGTATGGGCACTGTGAGCCCAAAGAAGAAATCTTGCGAAGGTTGTGATGATCTCACACTTACTTCAAACAAATTCAGAAGGCCTTCCCTGCACTCCTCAGTTTCAGCTGTGCACTGACTAGGCTGAATTGCAGGACTTGGCTTTAAGCACGGCTTGAACTATAGGAAAGTCTGGAGCAGACAGAAAAAAAGCACAATGTGTGCCTGAACACATTGTAAAACAAGTAATGTAAATATGAGAATGGAAGAAGAAAACAGAAGGTAGATTTCCAATATCTTCATAAAGCATAAAATATGTCCTACAAGTAAAATAAAATTCTCTGCCTATGCCAAACATTATTCCATTGTAAAGTTTCATTGCACTGCATTCATTTGCATGAACCACTAACTCCCATTTGTAGCTGTCCACTGGTCTAGACAGACAAATCTTTGGATATCTATTATTTTGGTGGCTTTATCAGATTTCCAGACCCGTTTTCCCCGTCTGAATAATTTCTGTTCCTTCCTCACTCCTGTGCTGGCTGCAGCAAATTGCTGAGGTAGATCCACATAACTAATCCTGTGGCATCACAGTGAGCAGTTCACTTACTTGCCTTCTCTTTCTTTTAGTCCTGTTTGAAGTGACCCCCCACTTTGTACTTATTATGATACGGAAACTGGCTGCCTCTGCAGCAAATTTACATCCTATGTGGTACACACAGTACGCTACTGCCGAGGAGCACAGAAAAATAACTCCCTCAAACTGCCGTGCTCCAGCTCCTTCAATATGACAAGCATTCTTTGTGCAGCATGTGCATTGTGTATCCAGAAAGCTTAATACTTACTGCACGCTATAAAAGACTTTGTTGGCATAAGATTGCTAAAAAAGGCTTTAATAAAGCAGTTTTCTAACACAGTAGTTTTTGTTTATTTTCAGAGTTCAAGAACACAGTGCCTTGGTAGTTCTGCAGTTCCGGATGTGTAAGGTATTTAAAAATTAATTCCAGAAACCAAAGCAGTTCTATCCAAGGTACATCAAGGGCTAGATTCCAGCCACACATTCGGTATAAATAATGTCAAACCATCAGTCACATTTTATAGTAAGCAAAGTAAAATTGAAGAAGTAAAGACAAGCTAATAAAATAATTAATATTAGTGGAAAATAACTGGTATAAAGTAACAAATACGTTTCTGTAGACATACCACTTAACTCTAAAAAAATATATACATACATATATGATGGCTACAAATGAGCTTGTGATTTTCTTCCAAAAGTATCTGAGCAGGAAGTAAAACATTTTCCCAGTGGATGAAATAACATTCATTTTTGCCAATCCAAGCAAGGCAGATTTAAATTTTATGTGTGTCCAACTGCTTGTTCCCCCTCAGCTAATAACCTGCCTGCTGGAAGCATTTCAAATGAAAAGGAGTTCACAGTTCCTAAGCCCAGCTCTGAATATATCTGCCATGCATGTAAACAAGTAAACCATTATGTTTCTTGTTGAGATAAAGAATGCCATGATAAGTGGGGACTTTTACCAAACAAAGGGCTTCCTATTGCGAGTGTGGATAATCTTCCAGAAAACCCTGTGTTTTGGCAAATCACACCAGATTAATCTATTAGGCATCTCCTTTCATCATCAAATTTCCGCTGCCTATCACAGTGGCTGCCTTATCAAGCACCCTTTACTCAATAGTGGGCCCATTCCTAGGATTTCAGGTGCTGGCCTTCCGTGCTCAGAAAACAGGTGTCCCCACTGTTTTCAGGCAGGAAAGGTCCCTGCACAGAAGCCTGGGAAAGGGCAGGGGTATCAGCCGCTGTTCTACCTGAAGGAACAGGTAACAGGAAACTGTTGATTCAATGGGCTGAACTTAATTGGCAAGCATTAGTCAGCACTGAGTTTTTTTTGTGAATTAAAAATCCTCATAAGAATCCTTCCTGACAAAGGTTTTGGAAAGGGGGAAGATATGTGCCCAGAGATACCCTCCCAGAATCAGTCAGTTGTTGTAACTCTATTTTAAGAGCTGCATTTTCTTGGTGTATAACAGAAAATATGAGCTAGGAGCAAAAGGCAGTGTCAAACTTTACCTCGTTATGTGTAATGCCTGAGCTGTTAGGCAAAATACCTATATTCAGGAGGAAATGGATTTCAAATCTCAAATAAAGGCTAATATTCCAAACCAATTAGTATGATGGATGAGGTTTTCAGTTTTTGAGCTCGGTCTCAGTGCCTTCCCTGGCCAGGCTTTTTTTTTTCTTCAAGTTAATGAAATTTGGCATATGGTTTCTGACCAGACTATGCATCTGTGAAACAGGCCCATCCGCTTGGTCACTCAGCAATGATGCAGTATGGAGCACATTCAGAGTCAGGGGTATGAAGACAGACATTTTAAGGTTGACAGAGGAATGTGTTTTACAGAAGCCAGTTAATCCTTGCTCATCTTATTTAACTTCCAGTGCTTATCTCTTCTTGTCAAGACAGCATCAAGCAGCTCCTGTCTTGGCAGGTGTCTCAGTACCTGCCTGCCTTCTCAGGCAGAAAGACCTTCGCTCTGTGCTCCAAACTCTGCTCTGGCTTGTACAGACTTTGCTGTAATGAAATCAAGGCAGGCAGGAAGGCTGGGGTAGTGACAGCAGGAAGAACCCATCTGCTCTCAGCTCCTGGGTTCGACAGCAGGGCTGCTCAGGGCATCGGGATGAGCTCCCAGCTCTGCTTGGTGGGTAGGAAGGAGTTGATAAGTGCATGCCTGCCCTTCCGGGACTCCACAGCACAGGCTTTGTTTCATCTACAGATGATTAAATGGTCTACGGAGCAATTACAAACCGAAGGAAGGAATAGCCAGCTCTCTCCAAGTTTCCTCGATCAGCATGATTGAATTTCTCAAAGGAAGACAGCAGTAGCAACAGCGGGCTCAATGACTTTTCCTGAAAAATGTTGTCCAGTTTAGGATTGAGCTTTCATTTAACTACTTGCTGTTTCATTTTATTAAGTGCAAATTGTGGCTTAATAGATTTACAGTTGCCATAAACTTCGGCATCATGAGAGCTGTCAGACTGGCCAGTTGCACAGTGTATTACTCAGATGATGCTAGAAAGGGTGAACAGGACAAGCCAGGCACCAAGAAAGTCTGCAGAGTATTTTAAGGGATCTGAGAACAGTGTTCTGAGAGGCAGAGATGAATCACAAGCAGTTCCTTTCCTTTTTTCCCTCTCTTTTCTACGAATCAGAGTGGAGGTGGAAGATTTCAGAAGTTTATCTGCAAATGAAAAATAGCTCATTCTGCCTTTTCAGACATAAACTTTGTAAATTAACTGCAAGACAGTGGTTACCCAAGTCCAAAACATAGGGTGCTTTTTCTGTGTTTTTCTGTGTGCCCATTACACTGTAGCTCTGTTTTGCACTCATTGCACTATGTTTAGTTCTAGAGACATACCAGCAAAAAATGTAGACATACTGGAGCAAGTTCAGAGAGAGATGTCAAGGCTGATTAAAGGGCAGGAGGTACAGTCTCCTGTGAGAAGATTAGAAAAATTAAATACGGATGGTTTGATTAGGCAATGATGGGACAGTGGGCATGAGAGACACCTACAGTCATTTCCTAGGACAAAGACAACAGACTGTGCAATCTTTACCTCCTGGTTAGATGGCTGATTCACCGTGGGGAGAGGGAATGCAGCTTACCTTCCTCTGTCTAAGTGAGAAGGCCTAAAGAGAGGCTGAGAAGATGAATTTTCATTTTTTGTAGGGGAGACTTTGTCACTTCTAAATAAAGTCTCCCGAGGGAGGCTATTAATTTTGCAAGTCAGCAACTTTTCCCACCAACCATAGTTTTTTGGCAAATATCTGAGTGCCTCTGTGTGTTGCTAAAAACTCGGTTCATTTACTCCACACAGCATACATAGGGATCTCTGTTACCTCCCCATCCAGACATGTACAAAAGAGCTTAGAGGTCTTCAGAGAAGTTTGATACTAGAATAAAACAAGAGTGCTACAGCTCTGCTCTGTTGCTTCCCCTGAACAAAGAACTCTCCCGTGTAGGAGTATCCATGTGAGGAAAAAAAAGCTCTGGCGTCCTGTGCAGGACATTTTCCCTCTGCGTAACCACACAGGGGTATTTCACATCCTTGGCTTACATTAGAAAATATCTCCATATGCGAAGATGCACCCCAGGAAAGCTGTAAGTCAAGGGGGGAAGCCTATTTTTGCTATTACTGCTTTCTGAAAAGGGTTCACTTTATGGGTCAAATGTTCTTCAAAGCACTGAAATGTATGTGTGAACTTTGCTGAGTGACAACCACTGTACCAGAGGGCAATATATCAGAGGACCTAATAATTATGTAAATAGTTTATTGGTGTAATGATCCTGTGTGAAACAAGACAATTTATTTCAAAACAAATTTAACACACAAATAATTGGCTGGTGATTATACTGGGAGAGTTAAATCATCCACAGAGTAAGTATTCATACTGTTTTATAATGGCTTGTAAACAGGCATGGACCTGCCAACGGGAATTGAGGAGACTTGCCCTTCTGCTCTGCCAGCACAGCTCAGGAGCCCACAGTTTACAAGGCCAGTGTACCCTTACATCCCATTCCCACTCCTTATCTGTCAACAGCTCTGCTACATCCCATAATGTGGTGCACAGATCATGTCAGAAGGACTAGAACAGAATTATAGTGTGTTGGGGTACTTTCAGAGATGCAGAAATCATTACCAATAAAACCCAAACCATTTCACAGAAACAAAAAAAGGATATTTATTTTCTAGACCTTCTTGGGGTCAAGCTGTTAAATTGTGCTTCAAGGGAGAAAAAAATGCTTCTAAGGCAGTTTGTAGTTGACTTTGCCGTACTGTCAGTCTGTGAAATGCAACACAGTCCTTCTAAACAAATACGAAGTATGTGCTTTGCTTGCCTTTGTGTGAAAACACATCTTAATAGACACAACCAGCAAGACTTTCTTTTCTCCCCAGAGTTACTTCACCTGTAAATTAAAATAATTAATGTAAAATCTTTGTAAACAGTTTTCTATAAGCTGGGTCTTACTGTATGAATAGAAGATAAGGATTTTAAGGCTTTTGGCCCACTCTGCCAATTAAAGTGCAAAACACTTTGCGTATTTGTTGCCAAAGACCATTTTGAAATTGCTTAAATATCTCAGAAAATTGCCTAAATCTTCTTCACTCCATTAGCAAATGTCCTACATGCAGATCGCCAGAGGACTTAATGGTCACCATGCTCACAGAGCTGCCAGCATGCTGTGGCTAGCGAGGCTGTTTGTAATTCTCATTAACAGTTCTACCATTTTTGGTTGTATGAAAAGTGATAACACACTGATCTAACAGTCATTAAGAACTTTTTCTTACTCCTTTAGGATTAATTTGCACTGACCCAGAATTCTCCATTTGCTTAACACAAGCAGTGGGCCACTTTGATGTTATCTGCTTCTATAAACAATAGCGTACAGTTCTCTCCTGGGCTAAAACAGCTCTTACTCTACTGAGAATTAGCTGTATTAATCATTCTGAAGTCCAAGAGTGCATGATCATAAATTGTGTGCAGGGACCTCACTTAGCAACTCCCAAGACTCTCAT
>VYZT01054007.1:0-17093 GCA_013400735.1 Pomatostomus ruficeps
CCCTTCTGGCTACTGCAAAAATTTACCTTGTCCTGGCATAGCCAGGACAAAAGGTAAAAAGAAAATACAGGAACCTGTAACATTGTCATACTGTTACAGGCTCCTCTATAAAATAGGAAATAGAATGCTTTAAAATTATATCTAGGCAGGACAATTTGGTGATGATTATAATATGCCATTCAGCTGCCCATGTACTAGTAATTGCACAGGTCAAGCTTTCAGATCTCTGAATTCAGGGACAACTGGAGAGGGCCATGGTGCCTGTCAGCTTCAAGATGAACTCCCTCAAAATAGCGTTGAAAACTGAGCTCTGGTTTCTACTGCTAATGTTGGGTTTGGATAGTAATATTTGCATCATAATATCATTTTTCTGTTCACTACATTAGTCTTCACCAGCACCAAAAATGGACCGAAATATTTATTTAAGAAGCAAAACACTCAATTGACTGTTAGCTTTAAGGTGGAAATGTTTCTACTGGTGAAATATATAGATGAGTTAGATTGTTACACATCTTCCTGGCCCTTAGAAACACCCAAATTACTATAATGGAGAAGGTTGAGAGTTCCTGTTAATGATGAGATTTTGATTAATTTCTTGGTTGAAGAAAAGGAAATCCATCAAAAATCTCTAATCTGTTACACTTAAACATTTAGAATTTGTATAATTCTACATTGGCATTAAAGAAAATTTGTCAACAGAGCCATAAATCCCTATCAAAATGGCAGTTCTTCTGAAGCATGCTAGTTCACTCAACACATTTCCTTTAAGAGATTTCCTGTTCTTATTTCAGGATAGTTTGTTAAACTTTAGTACAAGTATCACTAGAGAAGAAGGCATGACAAGCTGAGGACATCAGTAAAAAGCATTGATTCAGGTTACAGAAGTCTTCAGACTGCTCACTGAGATTTTCTCCATGCTGCTGAGTATTTCACATTTCTGTTTTTAAACACTTGCAGGCTTCACAACCTGAGAATGCTGTAAATGAAGTGTCCAGCAGTGCTCCAAGATTCAGATTAGATATGTTAAAGAACAAAGCAAAAAGGTCTCTTACAGAATCTTTTGAAAGTATTTTATCACGTGTAAGTATCTTCATGTTTATTGTCTTTGAACATAATGTCATTGCTTTGTTTATTTGAGTGATAAGAAAGTCCTGTTTGTTATCATTTCAGGCTGTAGCCCAAAGGTTATTAAAGTCACAGTGACAAAAACATTTGAGTGTACATTTTAGATGACAAAAGAAGCATGGCTTTGGTAGAGAGAATATCAAGTCCTGGATGAAGTGAACTAATAGGAATTAGATAAAAAAGTATGTGTGTAGGCATTTCAAAAAATTAATATGAAGTTGAACATGAGGATTTGTGACAAACAACAATTGTTTTGTTTCTCCTTTGGATTTAGAAAATTAAAACAGTAATTATGTAGAAGAAAACTGTTAAGGAAATGACTAAGCATTTCTAATGAGATGTGTTTATTAGTGACACAGAAGTGATGAATAGTGGAATATCTGAACTTGTAAATCCTGTAGATTATTTGAAGGTGAGGAATGTAAAGAATGACACTAAGAATATGAAGGCATTTATGCAATATTGCATCAGGTAAAATTTTCTGTAGACAGTGTCTGGAAATACTGATTAGTGGAAAAAACTTGAGCTTCTATGTGATAGTGATTCTTTTCCAACCTAGTTAATTCTGTGATTCTGTGAAAATGTTTATCATGAACAGATCGCTGAAATTGTCTACTGAAAGTAAATAGCAGCAGTTCAAAATTAAATCAGATGTCAAGTTTAATCACTATTGAAACCTATGGAGTGTCTTCTCTTTCACATATATTTCATTTTGCACCTTGTGAGAAAAGTCTGAGGGAGATAGTAGGAGTCTTGGAAAGCTTTCTGCTTGACAAAGGATTAAAAAAATCGGATATTCTGCCTTAAAACAAAAGAGTTGTGACAGAATGCCAAACAATATTCAAGAACAGAAATTGGACATTGTCATTTGTAGTCAACAAAAAGTTACATTGAAGCAATATATAGTACAATTTATTAGTTCATAGACAAGCAACTTGTCCTGACAAAACTGTTTTCAAAGCTTGTTTCAGACATCATATCTAACCCATTCTCTTAAGACAAATGATAGAAAAAGCATGATTTTCCTGTTACAATTACACATATGGAGATGATTTTTAGTTTCATATCTCCCGTCGTTACTTCCCAGACAACATTTCTAGAAATCACCCCTATGAAATCCTGCTGTGACTCTGCTCGGGATATGAAACATAATGTTAGTGCTGTTACATTGACTGTAGTACTCTCCTAATTTTTTTCAGTTTGTCCTGACTGGTATAAGCTGCCTTCACATGAGCACAGCTGTATATTGGTTGTATTTTCACTGTCATTGCTGTTTTGATGGAAATTCTTAATTTTGATCAGATCTGAAGCCAGAAGTTTTGGCTGAACTTCAAAGAGAGATAGTCACTGTTGTGAATAATGACAGTATTTTATATTTTACCTGGAATAAAACTTCAAAGAGAACATGAGCTTTAACTTCAGAACATTAAAAAATTATATGATTTAAGGTTAGGAAGATACAAGTTCCATAACTGTGTTAGCACATAAGAATTCATCAGTAGGTTTCTTGATATTTTTCTTGGTTACACAAAAACATTACTCAAACAAATGGTACAAAAATATTGTTGACAGATTATACAGAAATATTTGTTTTCTGATTTGTAAGCACTGAAATGATAGTACCAGAAATTATGTTTTGCTGTGTATTAAATTTATATGGGTTTAGTCCTTTGTAATAGACATCCTTTTCATTTCTCTGTCTTTCTAATTACCTAATACAGAAGGTACTTTAACAGTAGTTATTGTACATGTGAAATATGTGATTATGTACCTATCATGGAAAGCACGTCACTGCCCATGAGAATTCCTTAATTCTACAGGATCCTTCAAATTGTCAGAGACTATCTTGAACGAAGCTTCTGTTTCCCTTTGGGAAAAAGGGTATTTTTAGTCATTTCAGAAAATTAAATTTGATACTGTCTGTGAAAATTACAGATCCCAAATATGCTACCCAAATCTCTTTGGTGTGCCCCTATATCACAATCTTTACTGCTGGTGTGTTTTATCTCTACAGGGCAATAAAGCCAGAGGTCCGCTGGACAGTTCTGGTTCTGTGGATTTGGACAGCTCAATGTCCAGTACCTTAAGCAGCACAAATAAAGTAAGTAAAGCCTGAGGTAATTGTACGTATTTAGACACTTCCAAAATATTCTCTGAAACAACTAATCGAGTATGAAATATGGTCAGATGTGAAATATTGCAAGTTGCTTTCAAGCTTTTAATTCTGTTCCCTGTGTTATAAACCAGAGAAGTGCTATTGAATTAGAAATGCCTTGTACTGTATATAACATGTATTTTGTATGAATGTGTGAGTATATGTGAAATAAAATATTATGTAACATCATCTGAATTTTACAACAGTGGGCAGTAAAACAAATGCTATAATGACGATGCTGCCAGTCCTAATCTGACTGGTCTTAGGCCTGAAAGTTCATACCATGAATGCAGGACTGTATTCATAAGAAACATAAAACTGAAACAAGAAGTAGAGTAACTTCCGTGTTTGTGTGGTTAGAAAGCTTTTAGTCTGTATAAAAAATTACAAACAAACAGCATAGAAGAAGCCAGTCTTCTTCCCTGGAGGCAGCATAGCACTCTGCAGGCTTAGATATACAGCTGTTGATTCTGCTGTAATGCCTGCTCACTTGCAGACTCCTGACTTCATGTAAACAAGGGTCTGCTCTTTCTGCTTATGTTTTTGAAAGAATGGCTGATTCTGCCAGGAATACACAAGATGAGGAATAAAGAAAATGCATGGCTTGGGATTGAAACAGGCATCTAGTCTTTGGCTTAAGTTCTTCGTGTGAATCTGCAGGTAGACAAGAGGAATATGATATGGTTAGATGGGGTGCTAAAGATACAGTGCTCTGCAATGCCACCCTTTTCACTGTTAGCCAAACCTCACCCTTTTGTTCTGACCCTATTTCTTCTGAGTTGTGTTCAACATACTATAAAATACAATTACTCTCAAGATTACTCAAAATTTTCTCTGCAAGATAAAGACTCTGCATTGTTTGCCCAAGTAATGAATAACAAAGACATAAAACATCAAACATCTTCCTTTGAGCTAGCTTGGTAAAAATGTGCATGTTTGAAGCAGGTCTCTGTGCGATGTGAGTAATGACATGGTACTGCAGTCTCAGAAATGGATTCTAAGACCGCATATTGATAACCTTATTTCTTGCACTGTTAGGAACCACCATTGTGTGACAAGGAGAAAGACAGGCTTCCTACACTTCCTGCAGAAAATGCTGTCCAGACCAGTGGGCCAGTGGGTGATTTCTGCAGCGACACAGAGGATTCCTCTCCTGAGCAGTCTGTCACAGTGCCTCAGCAGAGCTTTCGGAGGCGAGCAAACACTCTCAGTCATTTACCAACGGAGAGCCAGGAACCTGTGGGACTTGTCGAAACATCGCCGTCTGTTCCCCAGAGGAAACTCATGAGGTATCACTCGGTGAGCACAGAGACTCCTCACCAAAGAAAGTAAGCCTTATTAAAAGCAGGCTATGATTTTGTTTGTTAAGGGCATATTTGGGGATGATAATTGCATACCAGGTATGTCCTCTTAATGGATAAGAGATGTGTCGCAGCAGTATGTCACTCCTTGTAGGTTTGTAGGCATTCTCTTTAAAAACACCTTTAGCCCTGTGTGCTGCACAGGGGAGAGAAGACATGAGGTGTGTAGTTCCACAGTGTATGCCACAAAACTACTTGATTAGGTTATATTTGTCCAAGCAATTTTTTTGTTGTTTTGATCTGTGAGCAGTATAAATAAATGCTATTTCTTGTTTTTATTTTTATTTTTTATTTACAGAGAAAAATCCAGTAGCCTCTGTGATCCTGAAAACCTTACTAGTTGGTGAACTCACATGTAACTTTGAAATAGCACGCAAATGTGACATAGTTATTGGTAGAGGTGGGGCTCCTGTCTAGCTTTTCAATGAGCCTACCTAGATTTTACTCACCAAAACATACTACTATTTGCCTTAATACAAATATTCTTCAAGCTGTCCTCCTTCAAAGGCCTGCCTCTGCATCTCTAGTCCCTTCTTAACTTTATGGCAGTTTTCTTCCATGCTTCTATCTGGCTTTTTCCAATTACTGTGGAAACACTTCTGTCCATAGGCTTTTGTTTACTGCCCAAACTGCTCGTTTACACAAATTAGTAGGAAGTCTCTATGTCTTCCAGCTCATTTTTTCCTGCAGGAGGCAGGGCAGTAAACAACCATGCCTGAAATAAATGATGACAGTGAAAAAAAAGAGAATTATAGTATTTGAAAGGAAACATAATCTGGGTTGCCTTTTTGTCCCTTTTCTGAACCTTTTAAATTCTAAAGTACTAGAATGTTTTTGTAGTGCTATTTAGGACTTGTTGATGGTCTGCTATCTTCACAAGAGCTGCCCTAGAGCTTATAGCTGCTTGTTCAATCAGTTATTATCTTACTATAGGAATGCAGCTAGAAATTAAGTATATATTTTTTTATCTCCTTGGTTATTTCTGTTTGGGTTTGGTCATGTAATTTTTAGTAAGGCATGAGTGTGCCTACTCCTTCATGTAACTCAAACCCAAAAGAAATCCCTATTGCTTCCATTTCATAGCAAATGTACAGGACCAGAGGAAATGGAAAACTTATGAGACAAGTATACCTAAAGTTCTCAAAAATCACAGGAATTATAGACTTTTAACAAGTCCTGTTTTATAAGTGTTTTTGAGTAGCTTACTTCAATTCAAAAATTATTTTCAAAGTAGAACTAAATACAGTTCATCCTATAGCATTTCACTTCTCATTCATTGGAACTCTTGATCAAATGCCTGACTTTATAATAGAAATCAAAGAGAAGCACATATAAGGAAAAAGAAATGAGGGTATTAGTGCCATTTTTTGGTGAGTTAATTTAGTAATTTCCTGAAATACTTTGCTGAAGCCTGTAAATATGTATTTGGGACTTTGCTGATTGGGTTAAGAAAATGTTTATGTTCTTACAGTTACTGCATTAACAGTGAAAAAGATAGGAAATGTCTCATTTTCATATGCCAGCTCCCTTTAAAAGATTAGAGAAGGGATTTCATTTTTTTTCCCCTCTCCTTTCTCACTGTTTTGTTCTCTGTGCTACCTCAACTCCATCACTCTGGTTGAAATCTCCACTATATGGTTTGAACGAATCTGTCGGCGAATCTAAAAGTTCTTCTGGTCAACTTGCACGTTCTCCTACTCTAGCTCGTCTTAATCCCTCGGCCTCTTCACCCAACTTTTTAAAATATCTAAGGCATAATTCAAGTGGAGAACAAAGTGGACATTTTGCACAAAAAAGGTGAGCTAGCACCTGCAAATAATTTGGGGTAGGGCTTGTTTTCCTATTCCATAAATATGAAGCTCTATAGTGTAAGTTAAAATAATTTAATCTAGACCAAAGGTGGTAGATTTTTATGGGAGAGGCAACTCTTTAACTGCTCCACTACTGAATGTAGAGCTGCTACTTACATAAATTATTTTTTTTAATCAATAAAATTCTTTCAGGCACTGGCTCTTTCTTTAGAGCCAGTTCTTCCAAAGCAATTTGTTGTTATGCAGCAGACAGCAGCACTCCTTAAATTGTGTGAGGGATCAGTTGCCAAGAACCTGTGAGCTCACTCTGTCCTTCCCGAAGCATTTGATTCTGTCCTTTGTTCATGGTAACACTAAAACAGATTAGTATTCTTTTGTGCCTGACATTAAAGGAAAGTTGACCAGGTTCACTAAAAGGGACAAGAAGTAGCAGGACTGTGGAGAGCAGATAGGAAAAACACCCACCACATACAAGCCCACCACCATCCCCACTCCTCACAAAACAAAAAGCCAAGAACAAACAAAAACCCCAACCCATCAACCCATTACTTGTCTTGGTTACTTGCGGCAGTATCAAACTGTACTTTTCCATGCCTCCTTTCTTAGAATTAAAATATAGAGAGAGAGCCTTGAGAAAAGGACATTAACACTTTGTTTCCCTGAGAACCTGAAACAAAGTAGCTCCCTAAAAATCATGAACTGTGAGACCCTTTCTTAACCCCTTGAGCTAAAACTGCTTATTGTAGCTCAAAAAGATAATGAGACCAAATGTCCTCAAAAATACTGTCACTGGCCATTGGCAAGCAATTTTCATTGCTGTTGCTCTTTATTGTTCATTTTTGTTCTCTCATGTGAAAGTTTCCAGTTTCCCCAAGATGCTGATCTTTCTCAACCTGAGAAAATACTCAACTGAGGACACTGTTCACCTGTTTCTTCAGTTGTATTTGCTGCGTGCTTTGCCTCAGAAGTATGACATAGCTCAGGACAGGAAGTGTGAGTCTACAGTATCCTCTTCACTCTTCGATTTAATAAGACTCACTTGAATCCTGAATGTTAAATTCTCAAAGCAGATTTTTCCAAGTGATTTGGTAATGATTCTGTACACACAGTTGCAACTTCTCCTTTCCTTTCCCTGTCTCTTAAGGATATACCATATTGAACATCTAAGCAACAAGACTGAAAATGGAAATTGATAGGGATGTCAAATGGGTTAATGAGTTTAAATCAATATGGTCAAGCTTCCCAATTCTGTAAGTGGAATTACCATGTAATTGTAATGGATTTACAATGTGATTGTAAGTGAACCCTGTTTGCAGGGCACACCATGCTACAGCCTTATCTTCTTTATCTCAATACCAGCTACTAAAGAACCTACTTCACTTCATGCTAGTGATTATCCCAGAGTATTCTGTCCCCCTCCCACCCCACCATTCCATTCACATCTTCAGGAAACAGTGCTAAATGCCATCCATATATATCATTATGGTTTATCAGAAACATTTCTTTCTTAAACTTACTTTTTCAGGAGTAAATTCTCCTACTCATGTGGTTTTGTGTACTCATCTGAGAGAAGGTCTGCTAGTATCATCAGCCAAGCAGTTTTCTATATTTTCACTCCATGCAAAAACTTTCCATTATCTGAGTTGTTCTTTCTTCCTTCTATTAACCTTCTTCTGAATATGTTTCAGGCTTGGTATTTTAAAAGATAAGCAGAATTATGTTGGCCAGAAGACTGCTGATGAAATTTGATTAGCGCTCCTATATGTTGCATAAATAGAGCCACGGTCCTGAATGATCAGTCAGAAGGCTTGGCTTTTAACTTAAAAGTTCCAAGTTTGTCTGAATAAAACCCTGTTAATGCTTTACAAATTGGCTGTTGCCAAAGTCTTATTTTTCATTTGCCAGCACAATGATTATCAGTGTCAGCTGTTCCTAACCTTATCCCCCAGGCTTAGTCAGTCATTGAAATTGATACTTAAGAAAATGTGATAAAGTTGGCATTGGTTCTTATTAGAGTAAAGGAATTTATTTGAAACATGCACTAAAAATCTTGGGATATAGCAAAACATAATAAATTTACTGGAAGTACTTTTATATACATTGGAACATTTTAGTTTGCCCAAACAAATATGTATTTCAGAGTAGGACTTTGTTAGCAGTTTTAGTTTTGACTTTGGTTTCCTTGATATTCAGACTTTGAGGATTTAGCTGCCTTTTGTTTGAAACTTAGAAATGTGCATTATTTTTATTCTGTGGATTTATACTTCTTTATTCTAAACTATACTTTTTCTAACTGCACTCTCAGCATGTCCTACCGTACTGCCTTAAGGAAAAAGCTTCATTCTTCCTCTTCTGTGCCAAATTTCTTAAAATTTCTGGCTCCTGTAGATGAAAATAACACCTCTGACTTTAGGAGCACAACAAGGTAGGGTTCTCTCTTAAAGCCTGGTGGTAAAACTGTTTTCAAAGATTTCTTTGTCTGAAAAATTTCAAATGCTTCTTGCGCTTGCAAAACCTCATTTGTGCAATGGTTCACTTGCATGTATTCTGCATGTAATTGCTGTTAAAATGATGAAGCTATCCCAGACTACTCTCCCATTCAGATTGCAGATCTTAGACATTTTTGATGTTGAAATGGTCATGCAACTTCCATCTGTGTACTTCTGTGATTATTCCTGACAAAGGAGAGTTTTCACTTAAGAGAATATATGATTCATTGTAAGAAATGTCAGTGTCCTCAGATTGGAAGGAGAGGATGACCTGTAAAATGCTCCTCACTGTTGCTGCCAGAGCTATCTGAATTTCATTTATCCCTTTCAGCTTCTGCAAAGACTCATGTAACCATTTAGCCTGTGCCTGGAATAAAGCGATGAATACTTCAGAGTTCTAAGAGATGGAAGTTTTTAGTAGGATTTTTAATAGGAAAACAGCATTGTTTTCCACGAGTTCATTTTGTATTCTGAATAAAAACCTCTGTATCTCATGTGTGGATGACATGAAAGGAGTAATATCCAAGGTTATTGGATGCTGTTCCCAAGTTTTTAGCATATTTCAGAGGTAGACTTGCTGACAGAAAGGTTAAAAGTTTTTCTCACAGTCTGTGTTAGGAGGGAATATATTGCATACCCAGTGCACAGAAGGTTGGAAGTTTAGTTGGTGTTTATAAAGCTCCTTGATGTGTACTGATAAAAGGCGTCAGCAAGTCTTTGTGCCTTCTCTGAATAATTGCTAGGTTTTGTGAATGGCGTGTAAATAGTGTAATAGTAAAGCTACATTATTGTGTATGTATCTTTAATATGTTCTGATTAATATACTGCTGCAAAGAAAACTGAAAATTAATTAAAACTGGAAAGAGTAGACTGTACAGAGCCGCCAGCCTGTTTGTGAACCTCAGTGCTGTTTGCAGCCTTGTATGAGCCTCTGCCACAAAGCAAGTTTCACCTTGCTAGCACTGAGAGCTTGCCCCAGCACGTGCGCACAGCACACTGCACTGCCAAGGCAGTGGCTCATGTATTCACTGCAGGCTGTAGCACCGTTCCTGGCAGACCCAGGTAAGCTACTCACAAACTGTTCCATGTTCTGCCGTTTTAGTGACTACGAATCCAAGCACGGCCAGCAGGCCCTGGATACAGAGAGCCCCGTGAAGACTCGAAGGCATTCGTGGAGGCAGCAGATATTCCTGCGAGTGGCAACCCCTCAGAAAGCGTGTGATTCTGCCAGCCGATACGATGGTAAAACTGGCGTTGGTTTGCTTCTGTGAACCTATTCATGTGTGTAGCATGTGAGGTGTGAATCGTTGTGTCTGCCAAGGCACGTGTTTGCCTGCTGTTCTGTTGGTACTGTCATTGCACCTACTTTTTGGTAATACCAAGCTGATTAGCTATTGAGTTTTTACTTTTCAGCTTCATATGTAACATTGTTCCTGTTGTGTCATGTTACCTACTTGGAGAAGAAATTATTTTTATATGTACTATTTTAATGAGTTCTGGGGAAAAAAATGCATCACCAAGTGTTGAGCTGAAGAAAAGATGATTCTTCTATTTCATCTTTCTATGTTGAAGTATAGAACTACAGACTAGAAAAACCGAGGTGTACCAGCAGGAATTACATCTCTTCAGTTGGGTTCTGTAGTGCATACTTTGTCCTCACGTATGCTGCTCCAGTCTGTGACATTTGCCACTTGAGTCATAATTATCCACTGTTCCCATAATTCTTTTGTGAAATTCTGTAGAGCTGACGAACCATAGACTAGAAGACAATCACTGCACATAATCATGCAGGTGCATAATTTTGTGCATTCACTTTATGTAAGCTAAATAGGAGAGCGCATGCTGGGGCCAAGAATGCCTGAGAAAATCCTCTGGCTCATTTAAGTTTGAATTTCACAGCATGAGCTTTGTAAGCTCTAACTTCTGACTTATCTCTGAGGCCATTGTGTAAGAAGTAAGAAAAAGTGTAAGAAAACAGGAAGGAACAGTACCTTATAGCAAATGTAGTAAAAAGTAACAATCCTAATGTCACTGAGATGTTTTTCTTGCATCTTAAAGCAAGACCTTGATTTACTGGAGTAGGCACATAACAGAAGTGTTTCTGTCATTAATGCCCTGCTTGCGATGTAATTTGACTGACAGTGAGGCAAGCTGCATATGGGCACAGATGCCTCTCAAATTTAGTGTACTTCAAAGTGAAGTGATCTCAGGAGCATGTTGCGTAAACATACTTGTGAAATGCTCTGTTGTACTTAAAGGCATGTGAAGGGCTGTTCTGTGTACTGTTCTCACTGGTTTGATGCATCTCTCTGTGACTGGAAATAGTATTACTTGTTTTTGAAAGCCACAAAACCTTCCCATATTAAATAGGAAAATAAAATCCAACTAAATTGCCTACCCAAGCATTTCCTCTGAGACATAATAGCTGCAAGATA
Organism: Pomatostomus ruficeps; assembly: GCA_013400735.1. Taxonomy (NCBI): domain Eukaryota; kingdom Metazoa; phylum Chordata; class Aves; order Passeriformes; family Timaliidae; genus Pomatostomus; species Pomatostomus ruficeps. The sequence goes on from VYZT01054007.1 coordinate 11,377, forward strand.
CAATCTTAACAACCTACAGCTGGGTAAGCAGAATAGTTGGAGAAACAAGTGTGGCCAAAATTGAAAACAGGATGTGCTATTAATAGGAGCAGCAATTTAAAATATTTGGCCTTTTTTCTTCATTCATTTTCTTTTTTTATATTTGTTTCATTGTACATACTCAGTTTATGAACAGAAGAAAATTCAGAGTCAGTGGGGTTTTTGAAATTATTTAAAGCAAATACTGGATTTTTCTGTTTTGACTTCTATGCATCTCCTGGAATATTTCTGGCAATGAAGGATACTCACTTGTTGTCCAGTCTCTTTAGCCTTAAAGAGAACTGCTGTACAGCTGATCTTACATTGGACCTACCACCGCAGTTAACTAAATAACCCCTCTAGTTCCAAAGTAAATGTGATAAAAGTAAATACCTATCATTCATCATCTTGTTTTTCTTTCATATTCTGTCTTTTTAAAGTCTTTCTCACCCTTTTTAGATGGATTTCCTTTAATTGGTACAAACAGCTGAAATATCAGCTGTATATATAAAGATCAATTTCAGCCAAATTGGACACAGGGCAAAGAAGTTTTTTAAGATAACAGGGTTTGTCATGTTCTGCAAAAGTAAGCATGAAGGGAGGGAAATAAGTGAACATCTGTGATTTATGGGTTTCCCTTTATAGACTCAGACTCCACTGACCAATTTCTCCCTTCAGGTGCCAACACCCTTCTCCAGGGTACTCTGCAGGAGAGGAGCAAGGAAAAAAGCTGGGGAAGGGGTGTGTTTAAAAGCTAGTAAGTCAGTCAGCCAAGAGACCCAGATCTCTGTGACTCAGAGATGATACTGTTTTTCATGTTTAGCCTAGGCTGCTTTACTAAACTTTGGATTAAACAGAAAATCGACCAGGGTGCCTGAACTGTGCGCTGCTTTGACCATGTGTGGGCAGGCATTGTCAACAAAATGGAACTGCTCTGTGGCTGTAATTTCTCTGGACTGTAATGAGTAAATTGCACATAGGAATGTATAAATTGTCACAAGAGCTAGAGACAAGTTTAAGCTTTATACTCATAGAAAAACCCAGGCTCTGACATTTGTGATTGTGTTTGTATAGGCAGGTGGTGAGCTGAATCTCAAGATGCATCATGTTCATCTCTGCTCTCTATGTGCTTAACACAGCAAGATATGAAGGTGTATTTACTAAAAGTTAAAAAAAAAAAAAAGAGAAACCCCAGACAACTGGTACATAGCTTTTGCAGAAATTTTGATCTTACTCTTTCAAGGTATTGAACTTGGTAAAAGTCTAATATCCTGAGTTTCTCCATGAAGTTTGAACACCTTAAACAGCACTGAGTCCCACTGTCCTGTGCTTCTTGATCCTTTAATTCTTTAGGAAGTGCTTATAGATAGTTTGAGCTAAAACTTCATTTTCTGAGCTCAGGTGGAGCAAAATGGTTGCTGGCTGTGTTTTGAGGGTTGTTTCATGAATTATCAGGCAGAGAGCACAATTTGTTTTGCAGGCACCATTATTTAAAAGGAAGGATTTACTATACATGAAGGAGGGTGTTCAGTCCTAAATCAGTCGAAGAAAAATACTGCAAATAGATATGCTGGAAAACCTTTTTTTTTGATAGTTGAGATTCCTGCCTTGGCTGATGATTGGACTAATGTAGTCATGCTCAGCAAGGCAAGCACTCTGAGACAACACAAAGCCTTGTAGAGGGAACATTACTTTTGGTTGTTGAGGGAGCAATGTCCCACTTAAACACCCTTTTCCAGCCATCTCCTGCTTGTTGGTGCTGCCACTTTCCTCTTCCCCCACTATTTTTCCCTGCTGCTGCTGTACATATCTTTACAATGAAGCGCATGAGAGAACTATTATGCAATTTGCTGTCTGGAAGGAGAGCCAGGTGATCCCTGATGAGCCTGAAGATGAGGCTGATCTCCAGTTTGAAGATCTAGAAGGGATATTCTGATTGGGTGAACTTATCTGTAGAGACTTTTAATACTTTACAGCTGGTAGCTGGAGGATGGAGTGTTGAATTATGCTAGTTCCACTGTGGCAAGCTACACTTCAAATTACGCAGCCTCAACTCCTGCTGTTAGCTGCTTCCCCTGGAAGGGTTGTGATGCTGCAAGTGGTGTGGAGCACCAGGGGGCAGAGTTTCTCCCGCTGGCACCTTCAGACACGGTGTCTCATCCTCGGATAGTTTGTTTGTTTGTGGGAGTGTAATGAGTGTTGAATCCTGCAAAGTGGAGAGATGGAGAAAGGGAAGCAGAGTCTCCTTACAAAATGGATCATACTTTGATCTGTTACAATACTATATTCTGAAAGAAGGTTTTCATTATTCTTTTTTTTTAAAACTCTGTCTCTCCTACTTACTGTCTTAAATATTCTAAGTAATAAATATGTTTCTTCACTTATTTGATTTTTACCTTTATACCTCCCCACCCTACTTGCAGGCAGATGTTCCTACTTCTGTAGCATCACTCAAGAGCCACATTTTTTTGGCTATACAAATGGTCTAGGACTCTTTAGTTCTGTGTTCACTGGTAAAAAGGTGAAGAGAACAACAACTCCGATCATTTTAAACCAGATGAATTATGGACACACTCAAAGGCCCTAATTTTCAGTTGGGTCAGTTTCCTAGTCCCACTCACAGCAATACACAGGCAATAGAGCAGGTAGGGACAGGTGTCTGGAAGGTGAGGGTGGGTGCCCTTACCTTGCTTAGGAGCAGGACATCCTTAAATCAGTGTAGACTGATAATGAAACTTCACCTTGCACTGCAGTGCGGCAAGATATTCACATACATTATTCAGCACCTACAGATCTTTGTGCAGTGGACAGTTTTCACTACAGTTTTCACATATTGACTGTTCAGAATTGGTCATAGTGGGAGAACTGTTTTGCACATTGTCAGAAACTCCCAGCACAGTCAAGTAAATTGCTAGATTTAAGGGGGGTGTGAATAGTTTTTGAAGGAAATGGTGGGAAGGTAGTGGTGCTTGTTGGAGCTTTCTTGCTGAGGGAAGTGTGTTGGAAGTAGACAATAAGATTTTTTTTGACAGCTGTGTCAGTTTTATTTTGGAGAATGGGTGATTTGTTTTAAGGTGGGCAGTGTGTAATGAAGCTACCTGTTGAACAGTGAAAGAAATTCAGAGGAAGGAGATGCTTGGTATCACTTAGCAGTACTCAGTAAATAAATTCAGATTAAAAAAATCAACGGAGGTTTATTTTAGAGCTTGACTTGCAGAAAAAATATTTGGTTTAGAAAGTACAAGTATCTCTGTACAGGAAAATGAACTTGATTCATTAATTAAAATTAATTGGGTTTAAGCCTCTGCCAGATAGAGGTAGCAAACTGTTAAATACTAAGTGCTGAAGAAAAGTTTGAATTTAAAGAACTCTTATTCTTGAAACCAGCTGTACTTAACACCTACCTATCTGTTTATGTGCTTTGTGATGTGGGCTATAACTCTTGATTATTTAAGCAATTTTTAAAAAATAGTTTTGTAGTAGCATTGCAAATGCTATAAACTGTTGCTTTAGCATGCTGTGCTTAGAATGTTTGTGGGGTGTGAATTATTTGTAGTGTGTTTGCCAATACTATTCTAGCAACACAATTTTTATTAATTAAAGCCAGTTGGTTATAATTGATTATTCAGTTCTGCTCCTTTCAGAGCAAAGATGTGCCCTTAATCTTGATTTGCAGCACAGGAGTTTGGTTATAACCACTAAGTACACGATTAATGTTTGATGGCTTCTGTGCCCATTGAAATATCACTGCATTCCTTTCTCAGGGATTGATAATATTAGGAAATGAGATTAATTCGGAGGTAGTGAGTACTTTTTAAGAAGTTCCTGGCTTTAAGCCAAGCACAAAGCATCTTTCAGAGCTGATTTTAATCAACAGTGTTGAAATACACAATGTTTCAAGAATTCCTCATTCAGCCATTGCTTTTTCTGTGTGTCAGATTAGAAGAACTTGTTGCTTCTTGTGATTCTGTATCTGAAGCTTTCTGGTTACAGAAGGCTCCTGGTCACGTTACCACATCTGGTTATGAAGTTAAATATTCTAGGCATCCGTATAAAATAACAGGAATATTATATCCTTGGTTATATAAGTTTGCATTCCTCTTTATTTCGGTACCATGTGTGAAAGAAGGTGTTGCACTACCTGAATGGAAAACCTGAAGAGAACCAAGGATGTTCTTGATGTCTTTTCTTTTGGCAATTGAATCTTAAGTGACTGTGAAATTCTCTTGTTTGTTTGCTAAGCTGAATTTTGTAAAGTTTAAAATGCGACAAGTAATGCAGTAAATAAAAGACTTAATGGATTCTTCTGTCCACATTCACCCCATATCTTGTCTGACTTTTTAACCCCAGAGAAGGGGTGTGACTGGTAAATACTGCATGTAGAGAGCCATGTGTAAACAATTCCTTAGTGAGGGTGGTGGTAATGCACTACTATTGAGCCTCCTCCCTATCAGCCCTTCCTTTCTACTTGAAGTGTTGGAATTTCTAGTCAAAGATGAACCTTGTTGTCTTGGTTTTGATAGCTGAGGTTGGTTAGACTAAGTGCTTCTGAAAGAGTGTTTTTAAATTTAGGCTTTTAGGTTGGTTTATCACTTAAACCCTGTTTAATACTAAGCTGGATTGATTAAGAAAATATTTGATAAACTCATTTTTTCTTAGTAATTTCCAAATGAAATATCCCTGTTCATATCACTTCTGGTCAGATATTGTCTGTTTTAATTACTACTGCAATCATTCACCAGCTTTCCATGTACAGCCTTTCTTTAGTGTGGTCCCTGGTGTAGTAATAGATCGTGATATTCCCTTCTTAATCTTTTGTACTTTGTTTTTTGTGTCATCTTTCCACATAAGAGTTGTGTGTGATGCATTTGTTGGTCCTTTTGGAGTGTAGGGATACTGTGCACCTTGGGGTTGAAGCACTTCCATGGGAAGCCAACAGCTGAATATAAATGAATGGATCAGCTGTACAAACTCCATCTCAGTCCATTGTTCCCACTGGCCTTGTCCTTTGTTGGGTATTACAAGTGTGGAAGCATAACAGGAGTGCTTTTGAGGTACATATGGATACGCTAGAATATTTGAGCAATATTTCCATCTGGCTCATGAGCAGTGTCATCTGCAATTCAGTACCTTGCAGAAGTTCCCACAAGCCCAGGAAAGATGGTGGTTTTCCCAGTGAAGGACACTGTTTCTCAGGGAATGCTTGGGTTTGATCCAGACTTGTAAAATTCCATTGTGCAGAAGAATAATTCCGAAGTGTAGTCCAAGTACGAACCTCAAATGGAAAATTACCATAAAATTACCATTGATAAAATATAGTTATCAAGTCAACTTGCCAAGTCCTGAACCTTAGAGAACAGAAGTGCAGTAGGCTTGTAGGAGTAGCATGTATGGAGGTAGAATTTTATACAGAAGCTGCAGGAAAGGAAGCAATATATTTGAAAGGAGTTAGGTCAAACGTGGAATAGGAGTCAACAAAAGCTGACTAGATTGGCAGATGAACAGGGAAGCAGTCTTTCAGTGTGTGCTGAACCATTCAGATCCTGTTTAAGTGCACTGACTAATCTCATAAAAGTTCTGAAGGCTGCACATTGGTTGGATTTTAACACATGGCAGTTAGGTTCAGTGGAATGTGAGCTCCAAGTTGCATGCAGCTGAATTGCTCTGCTGTTTATCTCTGGTTTCTTTGCTGTCCTCCA